>JALLPI010000701.1:0-15727 GCA_036939935.1 Cyclotella atomus | reverse complement strand
GATGGGATGTAGTAACCTCTCTCTAGAGAGAGTAGAACGTGGCAATATGAAAGCGAAAGCAATAGCACTCATCCTCATTTCCCTCCCAACATTCATCCACGCCTCTCCACCAATCAAACCCTCTATCGATGTCGTCATCGGAGTTGACGGAGGCACTGAATCCATAAGAGCATGCTGCTTCGATGCTCATTCAGGGCACATTCTAGGCAAATCACACGCGGTGCCTTACGAAACATCTCATCCAAGCGCAGGATGGGCGGAGCAAGATCCTATCCAGTGGTATGAATGCATGGTCGGTGCTGTGAGAGGGGCAGTTGACAGCTTAAAAGATGATGATGATGCATCATCCTCAACTTACAACATCAAGGCCATGTGCTGTGACACCACCTGCTGTTCCGTAGTGGCACTTTCTCAAGACTACATCCCTCTAAGACCATGCATCCTTTGGATGGATGCCCGATCGGCTCCGCAAGCCAAACGTATCATGGATGTTGCACGAGCATCATCTTCGTCTGGTGATATTTTAGAATCATTCCCCGAGCTGCGTGTAAATTCGAATGGAGAAGGCCCCATCTCTGCCGAGTGGCTTTTGCCAAAGGCCATGTGGATCAAAGAGATGGAGCCGGAGAATTGGGAGAAGGCGCATGTTATTTGTGAATATCAAGATTATATAAATTATAGATTGACGGAGAGAATGGTAGCATCTTCTTGTAATGCTGCTGTGAGATGGCATCATGATGGGTGGGAGGTGTTGGATAGAGATGGTAAGAGAGAGGAGCATGCTGGTAGGCCGATGGGGTTGTATAAGGCATTGAAAATGACTGATTTGGCGAATAAGCTGCCTAAGACTACTCTTGCAATGGGAGATGTTGTTGGAGGCTTGTCGAAAACTGCTGCTGACGATTTGGGTCTGCCAGAAGGTACTTTAGTGGTTCAGGTGAGTACCCTCTGTATGTATTGTGCTTGATTCGACCTATTGTGATATCTCAAGTTCTTATCACATACGGGTCATATCAAATAAAGGGAGGTCCAGACGCATTTGTTGGAATGATAGGTTTAGGAGCCATCAAACCCAATCAGCTCTGTCTAATTACTGGTTCATCTCATCTTCACTGTCTCGTCACTCCTCAACCAGTATCAAAGTCTGGCATGTGGGGTGCCTATCGAGGAGCACCTCTACCAAACTCATCATTTGCCGAAGGCGGACAATCATCGACTGGAAGGTTATTAGTGTGGCTGAGGGATTTGGTTTCTGGTAATGGTGAAGAGGACAAGATTTCGTACAAAGTACTAGATGAAGAGGCTAGTAAGATTGATCCTGGAAGCGATGGTCTTGTTGCTTTAGAAACATGGTAAGCATGAGATGTACTTCCTGTCCATCATTCTCAGAAGGTTCATCTTATAATACGTTTTCTTTTTGCAGGCAAGGATCTCGAACACCTCACACTGATCCTCTTGCTAGAGGAGCGTTTGTTGGTCTCAGTCTATCACATACTCGCGCTCATTTGTTTCGTGCACTCTTGGAGGCAGTGTGTTATGGCACTAGAGCGTGTTTTGACGCACTTGAATCAGCTGCTCAACAACGTGCATCTACTGCTGCTATTCAGAAATCAAACGACGTGATTATTGCAGGAGGTGAGTTGAAATCGTGGCATACATGATGCTTGTATTTACTTCGTCTCAGCTTCTTCATTTTGCATTGATAGGAGCAACGCGTAGCCCGCTTTGGCTACAGCTTCATGCAGACATTAGTGGACGTACTTTCCTAATCAATGAAAATACCGATGGTCCATTGTTGGGATGCGCCATCTTGGCTAGTGTCGGTTGTGGCGTACATAAATCAGTTGGCAGTGCGGTACAAAACATGGTTCGTATCAAGGATAGAATTGAACCAAATGCAAAGAGACAGGAGACATATGATCGCTTATACAAAGAAGTCTATCTGCAAATGAGACCTTCAGTCACAAATATATTCCATACCTTGGCTGATGTCCGTGGAGGAGACTTGTCTAATGGTAAGCACTGAGAAATGAAACACGATAGCAATACGGTCAGATGAGCAACTTTGATCTTACAAGTTTTGGATCGTTGGTCAAGATGATCACGCGACATCACGGAAAGTAATCGCATCTCCTTCGATTCTAGCCGCAGACTGGTGAGTTAACGCTGCTAAAATAATGCTTACAGCTAGACGAAGTGCAATGCTCAGTTGTTCCCTTTGCAATACCTATTAGGTCAGACATGAAAGGCGAGCTAGAAAAGTGCATCGGCGCTGGACTGACACATATTCATGTCGATGTATTCGATGGAGTGTTTCTAGATTCGCCCCATGCACTCACATTTGGCCCTCAAATGGTCAGGGCGATAAACAATCGTTTTCCGAGCCTTACATTAGACATTCATTTGTGTGTAGATAGACCAGTGAGATTTATCGAGGCGATGGCAGAAGCTGGAGCTGGTAGACTGATATTTCAATGGGAAGCTATGAGTGAGAATCAATTACAATCCGCAATACAATTCGCAAAACTCGTTCGTGAATCGGGCATGAACTGTGGAGTATCAATAAACCCAGTTACAGATGTGGAGGAGATATTCCCATTGCTGCGAACCGAATTGATTGATCTAGTTGATATCCTAGCTGTCGAGCCTGGGTTTGGTGGACAGACTTTCAATCCAATTGCATTAGAGAAGATTACAAAGCTGCGAGAATGGATAGACACTAGAAATGATAAGGCAGAATTGATTACAATATTGGTCGATGGCGGCATTAACAAAGGCACGTCGAAATTTGTCATTGAGAGAGGTGCAGACATATTGGTTGCAGGCACGGCTCTATTCCAGCACCCAAGTGGAATGAAAGATGCATTAAAAGATCTTAACCTTCCATAGCGATAAAAGACTACTTGATAATAGTTTGTTGATGTGTAATCATTGATGCGATATCTATCAACCTGACTACTTTCACTTATCACTGTTTCCATTTCTTTCTACCCTTTTCCAGCGAAACACCTCTCTTTAGATCTCTGCTGACATGCTCAGCTGCCACCCACTGCAGTTTTGGTGGATAATACGCTCTAAGCCTAGTATGAACAAGAGCTTGAATTTTGCCACCTTTTGCCTCCAGGATCTCTTGCATTCTTCTCACTATTAGGGTTAGCGTTTCATGAGGAAGTTCTCCTATGTCCAAACTGTATGGCAAGCACCAATACACCCTTGCCATCTTCAGATCAGCAGATACCTCCACTCCTAACACCTCAATACAATCTCCTCTAATGGAAAATGTGTCGTGCTTTGATGAATACACTGCGAGAGCTTCTACAATTGTCGATTCCAACCTCGCTGCTTCTTGCTTTTGTGGAATGGATTCAGGCTTTTCCTCACCATCTTCTTGGTCATGAAATATCAATGGCTCTCGTGTGCGAGATATAAGATCCTGGGTTTGATTGTGCAGCTGGGAGAGCCCGGCTGATTTTATGATATCGAGTCTGAAGCTTTTGGAGCTGACATCGGGGGTATGCCGCTGAGAGTGCCGGCTGTTGAAATCTTCTATAGCAGATTGCTGTGCGGGCGATGACGAAGAATACGACATGGCGACAAGCCGCCGCGATAGCCCTCGTGATAGGCGAGTCTGTATCCCCATTCTTTTGAGCGGAGGGAAGGAAGGCTGATAGGCGGAGGTTGATGGAGGTGACGAGGTGGGTGATTATGGGCCGGTGTCCGTGCCGGTGGTGGGTGCATGCATGGGAAGGACGGGAGATTTTGAGGGGCGGGCTCGATTTTTCAGAGGCGGGAGCAGAGGCGGCGGAGAGTTGGCCAATGCCAAACGTTGTCTCATCTAGACTAATCAAACGATACCATAACTGAATCCTTTATTTCTTTGGGAGAAATCTTATGATGCATAACAAGACGTCTCTGACATTGTACATCGGCCAATATGAAGAAGCTCCAACTGTCTTCATAGGCCAAATTGATTGACAATTGTACTGATGGAAACCGATGAGTGCTTCGATAGAGCATTTGAGAGCGCGCTGTGCATGCTCTTGGCGTGACTCTTTACCTCTGGTGAGCAGAGCGAAATCATATTTAAAGCAGATGCGAATAATATGCCAGCATTGGAATGGTCACCGAGTAGAGTGAGACTAACTCCTTGGTTGTAAGCCTCAATGGTGAGCCAATCCAAGTCTCCTTTCGAGTAAAATGTGGCAGCATCTTTTGCAACGGAGTCTTTGTACTTTTTAACGAGAACGTCAACGTCCTTGAAAACTTCAATCAGGTCCTTCGTCGCTGAGGCTGATTGAATGACTTTACGTTGAATCTCGGCAAGTGTAAGCGAAAAGTTTGTATCGACTTGGAGTGCAAATTTGCCGATTTGTGACATGTGTGAAGCACAAGCACGCATTAGAATGGTTCCAAACGAAGACATTCTTTTCTCTTCAGCTCCATAGGCCACCAAGTAGACATTCTGAAGGACTCCGATATGATCGTTCCGGAATAGCTCCAGAATCGCCGCCTCGAGGCCACCGGCAACAAGTACACGTTGAGCAAATGAGTCGTCTTCAATGCCCAGTAAACATCGCAAGGTCAGCAATGCAATCATTTTGCGCACATCTTTCTGTTGATCTTCGTCTTCACTATTCAGCAAAAATTCATCTTGGGCACGTGATAATCTCCTACAACAGCGGCGAAGAAGGCATTTTACTTCGGGTCCGGGTGCCTTAGAATTGACCACGAAGTCAACTGCCGTTGCTGCGGATAGAAGCAAGCATTGACCGGAGAACTCGGACGAAATGTCACAATTAGAAAGCTCCTGGTCAAGGTTGAACTGAGGCGTTGACATCACATCCACCTGAACATCAATATCCAGAAAGTCCTTGGACAGAGATGCGCCTCTCTCTTCTTCGCTCAGTAAACAGAAGTCATGAGCTCCAGCGAACAAGTGCGAGCTGTACTTCCTTCCGTCGCCTACATTAGATTCAAACGACATCATCATTAGTTTGTTGGATAGGTTCCAGAGTTGCTCCGCCACCCTGAAGGAAGCAACAACGGAAGTAAGACATACAGAATCTTTCGTAACAGGTGAAAGTGCACGCTTTACTTTTTACTACTCACCAAACGCAGTCAGCTCTGTCGCCTACAAACTTCTTCACGTGATCATCATCCCAGATCAGCACGAAGTCTTGTTCGGGCTCCCCTTCCTTCTTCTTGCGCCTGCTTTTATTAGCCTTTGGTGACTGAGTATCACGGAGGTGTGTAACCATGAACCCAAGTGTCGTCTCGACAACTACGCGACATAGTAACATGTTAAAATTGAACCAGTTAGAACTGAAATGACTTTTGATTGTTCTGTATATGAACGTAAAGCTCACCTTGTAGAAGCGTTTCGCAGGCTTTTTGGCTCTGATTACTAGTAACGACATGCTCGAAGTTTTCGAGATATGATCGAAGAACTTCAAATACGCTGTGGCCTCCTAGCTCCAACAATGCATTGTTATCTTCTGCCTTTTCATGAAGGACTTGATGCAGCGACTTTGATGCAACTAGCATCTTGGTCCATCGTTCTTGAAGTCCAAGCAAGACGAACTCGCCAACTCCTTTTCCAGTTTCAACACAGGAGTTGGACAGACGAGGAAATGCAGCAACTATCTTGTCGGAAGAGACACCGTTCAAAGAAAGCTCGTTGATAGCGTTGTCTAACTCCAACAGAGTGTCGCAGGTGGAGTGCTTGATTTGGTGTCGAAGAGAGCAGTGAAATAGATTCACTAACGTGTCGACATTTTTCACCTTTGCCCATGCATCACGAGCTGCATGATACTAGAAAGAAGATAACAAGAAGTGTCAGCATTGTCCACACGAAAAGTTAGCACCACCGTTAAATAGCAATCTCACCGCTTCAGTACTTTGGCCTGTCATCGAAAGAGCGTGAGCTTTGATCGCAAGCACTTCGCCTGACTGTGCGTTTGCACTTTCAAAGTCATTGTCGTTTGATCTATCACAATTGAGAATACGTTCAAGCATCTCAGAGTACGAGGCAACCATATGATATGATTCAGACGAATGATAAAGCGATACGCCTCTTGCAAAGTGAGCTTTGGTTTTCTCAAATAGCTCATCAAGCATAGACTTTGAGTTATCGACGAAAAGTGTAGTGTCGGAAGCATTACTAGATGAAGGTTCAAAAAGTAGCGAATCGGCAATATAGCCCTGAGCCAACTGAAGGGTATCGTGTTCCAATTTGTGGATTTTATTGGTACCTTTCTTCATTTGAAACCTGATGTTTAGCATAGCATTCAGTCTGTCGAGTAGTACAAACGAATGCCGGGTATTTGACTTGGGAATCATTCCGAGGAGCACGTTGTACGGATCAGTTTCACTTTCGTATGAACCTTGGGGGCTGCTCAGCACCCTTCTGATGTGAATAGATCGGATGGCATTCAATGTCTAGGTTGAAGATATTTGTAAGTTAATACTTTGACAGCAAAACTATCAAACAGTGCTACCAAGAACTTACCAAGGAAAAGATGTGATCATCAGCACTTTTGCTCTCGATAGCCGCAACACTAAAATTGATCTGATTCAGAGAAGGGGAGCTTTTGGTGTATTTGGATAAAGCAGCCAAATCTTGAATCAGTTTATCGATTAGCAACTCTTCGTCAGGGCTTGGGCATGGCTGCACTTTATGGTAAATCATTAGGCGACAAAACATCAATGTTGCCTTTTCTTGAGCATGTCGCTGTTTTGCATTTGCTCGAACATTTGATGCTCTCGATTTAATGTCAAGTTTATCTTGCTTTTTTGGACCTTCTATGGCCAATGCAGTGACAGCTCCTTCGGAGAAGAAATCCTTGTCTACCTTGCTCATGGCATTAGCGTACAATTCATCATCTCGATTCTTCTGTTCGTTCATATACTGCTCGACCATGTTGAGACACTGAAGAGCTTTCTCTTTCTTTCCTTCGGCCTGAAAGATGTGGCTTAGAACGTAGAATGCTTCGATTGTAACTACAACTAGATCAGCTTCCAAGTTATGCAAGAGCTGGCCTTTAGCCTTGCGGCTGCCGCTTTCATTCAGTGGGTCATTTTCTTTGTTGATAGCTGCCCTTACCTCGTTGAGGCACGAGTTAGTTGTATCCAGTGAAATATGTAGAGCATTGCTGGCGTGTTCGTTCTTGCCGATCTTGACTAGCTGACTGCCATGCTGAGGAATGAATCAATCAAGTGTGTTAGATTACTAGATTTCGTCTTGCACAACAACATGAACAAATGAACGAACCTTGTAGCACAGTCGAGCAAGAGAGGGCAGATACTTCTGCAGAATAGCAACTTTCGAGACAGTTAACCGACCATCATTCGAATTCAAGCTACAGAATTCATCCAATAACTTCTTTGCTTGAGTTAAATGCTCAATTACGAGCTTTGGCCAGTCCTCTACGGCATCAACATTGCTCTCCCTAGCATTGGCGAACTGTGATGCAGCGTTGGGCAAAAGTGTAAATGCATCGAAAGCATCATCAAGTAGTTCTTTTACTTCTTCCGCGGCTTCACCATTCGTCACTGCCATCTCATTGATCGTGTGGAAACATGACACTGCCAACGAGAGGGTGTTATGAGAAGCTTGAGGATCATTCTTGGAATGGTTTAGGAGTGCTTTACCAGCACGAGAAAAGACTTTGAGGCCAAAGACAAGCTGGAAATGGCAGAATAAAATAGATATGTTACAATGATACAGATGTCCACTAAAGCAAATTTGCAGCTGTTTCAACTTACCTCCTTCACAGATGGCTGCTTTCCACTCGCTTCCAATCCAGGACTCAGGCATGGCGGACGACCCAAACTACATCTCGTATCAATATAATCCAAAAACACCAATTGGGCAGCAACAGCCCTGGCGTACCCCCCAGCCAAGGCTTGGTGTTTCTTCCCCTCAAAGGCCAAATAGTCCCCTCCCCCATTCACTGCCTCATCAGACATAGCATCTTCGAATAATTCTGGGTTATTTCGGATACTCATCCAGATATTTTTGCCAGCAGATGATAGACGGGCTCTTCTTGTTTCGCTCATGGCTTTTGAGCTTGAAGGATCAGCCGAACTGAGGTCAAATTTAGAGCCGTAATGAACTAGGGCATGATATGTCTCTTTGGCTGATTCAGAAAGAGAGGCATAGATGGAGTTGCTCTTCTTTTGTCTCTCTTCTATGAATGTGTTTTGGGCTTTTTCGTGTTCATCAGTACGAAGTGCCAATATCGAGGCAGAGATTCTCTGGATGAGTGGAATAGGCAACAAATAATAATTGAGGGTGTACATAATAACAATGCTAAGCATAGAATGATCATCAATTGTCTCACCACCTGCAGTCTGTCCAAAGCAGAATCAAATGCCTTCCCCAATTTCTTTTGTTCGTTCCAGTCTACCGCATCCTCATTCGTCTTGGTAACATTCTCAGCTCCGTTCCCGGCAGTTTCTTCGACCATTTTGATCTCGTCTACCTCCATAATATCTTCTTTGCCTTTATTATCTAGTATTTTTACTGTGATCCCTGCTTCTTCCGTAGCAGCAGGGATAGCCTCTACTTGGATTCTACCAACATCAGCTTCCATCGTCTCATCAGGTGCACTCACAACAATTAGTTCCTCTTCACCTGACGCTCGCGTAGGTTCTACATCTGGAATGTGCTCGGCCGGATCTTCATCCATAGGTGCATCGTCTGTCTTTTTGGGCTGTTCGTCTTGTTGCGGCAGCGGTTGCTCGTCTGGCACTGGCACCTCAACAGCTACTTGGTCAATGGTAGTGTCCATCGTTTCTTCGTTGCTGTCGTTCAGAGGTATGTCTTCGTTGGCTGGCGGGCTGCCGTCGTCTATAGGAGATGGCATGGTTGGTTTATTGCTACTGCTAGGTACTGTGTTGTTGTTGTCTCTTTGCCTTCCCCTATCGATTCTCTTCTATTCTTCTATCATGCATTTTTGGCGCGCTGGTAAATGGCGGGAACATCCGCTCCTCCTTTCCTCCTCTCCTCCTCCTCTCCCCTCTCTCCGCTGATCAATAATCCACTCACTCGGCCTCCTCATAATGGCGTCGGCATCGGCCAAAGTACCCTCTCATTTGACCATCAAAGTGCTCTATTCGGATGATGACATCATCGTTATCGACAAGCCGTGTAATTTGAGATCTGTGCCGGGGCATGCCGCTGATCAAGATGAATCAGATGTCAATAATAATGCACATGACGATGTAGAAGCGGCCAGAGAGAAGCCGCAGCGGTTAACTGCTCTGGAGGCTTGGGTAAATGCTATTCGATCATTTGCGCTCGAGCATCAAAATGTTTCGTCAACACAAACTGATCAAGATGGCGACAACCAGAGCCAAGCAGTAGATGAACTTATCAAGAATCTATCAGCCACACCGGATGCAAATTCCATACCACGGAAATGTCCAACCTTTGAAAGATACTGTCAAAGAAATCGGAGGCGGCTGCTCCCTTCATACCCAGAGTTGGACAGATTCACAACCGAAGAAAAAGTTGCTACACAAGAGCCGCCAACCAAACGGCAAAAGAAATCAAACAATATACCCACTCAACTCAGAAATATAGCTCAGATAACATTCTCTTTGATCCAGCAGCGTCAACGACCTCTTATGAATTTACCGACACCTACAGATGACGAAGATTCTGCAATTGGCCAGTTGCGTTTGTTGGGGTTCGGTGACTATGCTCATAATAATCACGGGCCGCCAGAATCTATGGATGATGTCAAGAGAAGGATATCTAATGAAAGTAGGGAAGATGAAAAGAAGAAGTTTAAACTGTATGTTGTACATAGACTTGACTGCCAGGTATGTTTCGTTATATGCAATTACCGATTGGTTGATTGGTTTCTTCACCTGATCCCAAATCCAATACGTTGTTTTCTCTCACCAAATGGTGATGCAATCAGACTTCAGGAATCATGGTAGTAGCACGTAACCCAGAGGCGGCATCTATACTGTGCCAACAATGGAGAGAAAGGGAATCTGTCAAAAAGATATATTTAGCATACGTGAAACGTTGGCCTCCTTATCATGAGGAAAATATAACGGAAGGGAAAATTGATTTGCCGTTAGCAGCATCTCGAACAGAGCGAATAAAGTGGGAAGTGAGACCAGTGGATGATGGTGGTAAGGCCAGTTTAACAATGTGGAAGATTCATGAGAGTAGTTTGGATGAAAGCAAGAAAGAAGAATCAACAAATGATTTGAGAGTTGAATCAGGATTAACTTTAGAATTGCAACCAATGACAGGCCGAACCCATCAGTTGAGAATCCATTGCGCAGCTGTTGGATCGGGGATTGAAGGAGACTCGTTATACGGTGATAATCCGATTGAATGGATGGCCGACAAATCTCGACAAGGGCACAATTCAGACAATAATGAAATGTCGGTTTCTACTTTGCGACTTCACGCTCACAGACTAACATTTGCGCACCCAAAAAGTGGAAAACAGGTCACTTTCGAGTCACCAAAGATTTGGTAAATTGGTCTGAACATGTTTCTTTATGAGCTGGTACTGTTGCGGCATTCGAGAACATAAAATACATCTGGCTTTGACAATCCTAGACTTTTTTCAGTATCAAGCTCCACTATCTCATCAAATATCTCGTGGATTCCTTCCCAAAAGTCTTCATGCACGTCTCTTCCCTTTAGTATGATCCAATGCTTTAGGTCGTAATGATTATATATGTCGTTATAAATACTGCAAGGGACTTACCCGTTGTTGATATGTTATGATCACTTTAGTTGATGGGTTTATTGCATATGTTTTCAATGTCTGCAACAAAGGCGTGACCAGAGATGACAGCCACACACAGTCTGCGACAAGTATCACATCTGGATATTGCTCATTGTTTTTGTCATCTAGTGTAGTATGCAATAGATTTGATATCGCTGGAGGATTGAACCAATCACATTCTTTGCATGATATGAGTATTGCTTCATCGTGTGTGCTTTTGTTCCTTAGAACATTCTCTCTCATCAATGGCAACGCATAGTGTAAATCTGTCATTACTACTTCTTTTGCACCCACCATTGCTGCAGCAATTCCAACTAGGCCGCATCCAGATCCGAGTTCTAATACTCGTTTGCTTCGCACCTTCAAAGCTTCAATGTGAGCATAACGTGTACAAAATCTTTCATGTGACCGGCATCTCACTTACACTATCAGGTTTCTTTTCCAAGTACCGAGCACTGTAGATTGCAAAGAAATTAAAGATAAGTGAATTATAGTGGATTCTTGCGCATCATGAAAACATTTGTATTGCCATCTAGGCAAACTCTTACAGAAGCATAGCACCATCCCACACATTTAATCCCGTCCCTCCATCTCCATCGAAATGAGACTGATTTTGCATTTCTTGGATCACCATCGTCCTACCTGCGAAAGGGATTCCATCAGAGTCAAATGGAAAGAACCTTCCCATGATTGCAAGTACTTCTCCATTTGTGGAGGTATCATCTGAGTCTGATTGCGGCATTTCTTTGGAGTGTTACTCTCCTTTGGTCATAGCGCACTATTCCGAGAGAGATCTGAATCCGTCTGTTCACCCGCCAAAATAAGCCACCCACCACCCAGCAAACACAAAGCTTAGTGAGAGATCTCGATCGCTGCTCCCCTTTACTGCAGATGAAGGTAGTCGCACGAAGAGGTCTCTGATGGGTGAACAGCATCTTATGGAAGTTGAAAGTCCGTCGTGGATTTGGATCTTCAGGTTAATACTGCTGACTTCCTTTATGATGACATTGGCATCGAATTTATCATACCCATCAACCAGTTCGGATGGCACTCTTCGGTGGAAAACCCAGTTCTATTACACACCTACATTGAACCAAGGTGCTGCTGTAGGGGGTGCTGATAGTAGTACTACACATCAGTATGAGACAGAGTTTCTGGAACTCAATAAAGCCTTGCGTAAATATCGAGAGGCGTCACAGGCGATCATACGGCAATTGTCATTGAGCCATGAAGTTGCCCTGAGAACAGAGCAGATAATGCTCTCCAAGCAGCAAAATGGCCCCGCCAATGTTCTACAGGATTCTGAACTTTTATCACGTCAGATTGAAGGAAAGATATCAAAAGTTGCTGAACTGTTAGAAAAGAATGCTTTTGTGTTGGAGAGCCATCTGAAACCTTTTCCTGTAACAATTGGTGCATCTAGATTTACTAATCTTGAGCCTGATTTGACGAATACCGAAGATGCAACAACAGCTTATGAACATGGTCCTAATGAATTGCTACAAGTTACTGATGAATTGCCTCCACTTGCAAGATACATACCACCGTACAAACCTCACCATCAAGGCAGTACAAACGATAGCGGCGAAGAATTACCATACCAAGATGCTGCTCAGATAGTTGCACACATAACTAGAGATTGGACATCAGATGCTGCACCAATAAGAAAGAAGACTTATGATTGGATCGTAGATCAGCTTTGGAAGTATCACAGACAACAGGCGAGCACTTACTCGGCAACAACTGGCTCACTGCAATGTTCAATATTTTCACCAGTACTAGTCCCTGGTGCAGGATGTGGAAGATTAGCATATGATCTAGCATTTGCTTATGAAGAACTCAATACTCAGAAAGAGCGATCTGGTAACAGCACCAAACAATACCATTTTCCTTTTGAGGTAGAGGCAGCCGATTCTTCAATTGTTATGGCGTCAGCAGCACATCATATACTGAATAGTGGCACTCCTGTTCAACACGAGATGTATCCGTTTGTTAATGACCCGTTCATAAACGAAGTTGATACAGAGAAAAGATGGAACAGCTTACTTTTTCCGGAAGACAAAGTTCTAAAGAGCTTGAATCGTTTAAGCACGCAACAATCTGATGAACTCCATGGTACATTTGTCAACGAGCCAGCTCTGTCTTACACCATTGGCGACTTCGTGACAACCTATGCTTCAAAAGCCAAGCATCAGATGTATGGTACCATTGCAACTTGCTACTTCATTGACACAGCGACAAATATCTATGAGTATATCCTCACGATTCAGAATCTGCTGCGGCCAAATGGACTATGGATAAATGTTGGACCAGTACAATGGCATCGTAATGCACAACTTCAACCATCGTTAAACGAATTAAGACAACTGATTGAACAATTAGGCTTCGAGATTCATCATTGGCAGGTAGAAGATGAGCTAGTTGGTTATCGACACCCAAGTGATGTGTCTGGCTCGAGATTTACGCGATCACAAGGCTACCGGCCCCTTAAGTTCGTAGCAACATATCAAGGCATTAGTGGAGCTGATGACTTGAACTTGGTATATCTATTTGAAAAGGTGCGGTTGTCGACTGGTAGGAAGTCAATGTTGCATCCAATAGACGACAAAAGAAATTGATTGCGCTGGTAACAAGTCGCTGATGAAATAATGTTCACTACTACTATTACCATCCATAGAAACGTTTGATATTTTGCTAGCTTGTTCACACCTCATATAATAACTCATCATCGCCTTCCAATGAAACCTTTAACGATGACCTGTTCTTTTCATTCTTCGCTGCAGCTTCTCTTATTCTCTTCCTTAGATCTGAATTGACCTTTTCCAAATCAGAATACTTCTCACCAAGCTCTTCTACCTTATTCAGATACTTTTCATTGTTCATTAGGATTGTATCTTTGAGAGATCGGTTCTTCTCTTTGAGTAGCTCTTGTTCTTTCAATAGAGATGCAATCTGTGCCTTGTTCTCCTCGAGTGTCTGTTGAATGACATTGAAGCTTAGACTTGCGTCGTCAGCTGCTACCGAGTCTACATCATTGAATTGAAAGTGTTCTGCACTACATTCTTTGCTGTCAATTTGCTGCTGCAGAGATCTATTCATGACAATCAATGATGAATTCTTTTCCTTTGCATCAGCTAATGATTGCTCCACTGATTCCTTCTCATCCCGCAACTGATGAATGGTCCTTTCTAGATCGCGTCGCTTCTTGATAAAGGCCTCCTTCTCCCGTTGGTGATTTTGATTGACTGACTGAGCCGTCTTGTGCATTATTTCATAGTTGGAGACCTGCTCTTGAAGCGATTTGACTTGATCACGAAGTTTGATCTCGTCCCTTTCAGAGTGAGAAAAGACTGTAGCGAGTGCCTCCATTAGCTGCTTTGACAAGATGTTGTATTGAGCAGAAGAATCTTGGCTTGAAGTTGACTCTGTGTCTTCATTGAACAAGCTCAGCTTCATCTTGTCACCTTTTTCTGACAACAAGTCTCGCACATTCATCACAGTCTCGAGCACCATTTTTTCTCTACTAGATGCTTCTTGCTTCATGTGCTCTCTTTCCTCCTCCATCTGTTGGATCTGTGAACGATACTTGACACTGTCTGCTTCTGCTTTCACGAGGATTCTCTGGCAAAGCAGCTTGGCGTCTTCTGCTACTGTCTCTTCATTTCTAGAAGTGAGATGTTTCAACCTGTCATTGAGCTGTGAAATCGTTTGTTGTTGAGATTTGCTCTGTCTGGTAAGAACTTCAATCTGCTGGCGAAGTTCGTGCTCTGAGTTGCTTGAAGCATTCACTATTTGATTGGAGGAGCTTGACGCAGCGTTTGATCGATTGCTTGCAGCGTGTGTCTCAGTTTGCCAAGTAGAATCTTGCTCACTGTCATCAACAGATTCTTCATCATACACATCGCTGTCATTATCCATCAGAGGGGGAAGAAGATGCGCATTCAATGGCGGGGGATGCCTCTGCTCCCTTTGATGCAGGGCTTTTTCACGTTGCGAATACACCGACAAGTCATTCCTATGCTCGTACTTAGCTACTGCACTTTGCTTCCTCGTCCTCAACAAACCCATCAACACCTGCCTAGTCTTGGCACTACAGAGCAACAATGGAGTCTTGCCCTTGAAATTCTTGACCTCCAAACTCTGCGGATTGGCATCCAGCAATGCACCAAAGACTCCTGACAACAACTCGCGAGAATCGCATCCGCTCTCACATGCATAATGAATGGCAAGGTTGCCATCGTGAGGTGTATCCATTGAAGCAGCATGGGGATACACCTGTATCAACTGCTGCAATAACTTCAACGGAGGACGTTTCTGAAGGCATATCAGATGAAGTGGGAGGTATTTCCAGGATATATCATCTTCATTTCGTTGACGGGAGATCCATATGCTTGCATCGGTGGGGCGATCATGTAGTGCGTCTAGGGCGCCGTCCCAGTCACCACTGTTGATTTTCTGGAAGAGGCGCGTGGGGTTTTTGATTGCATCGACTTCACGCCTGTTTGGTTTGGAAGTGTGTTTTCTGCGGCTCCCTCCGGAGCTGCGAGGAGTGGCTATGGAGCTGCTGGGGGTTAATTCCATAGTTGAGGTGCTTGATTGGGATCGTCGAACTTTGATTGCATTCATAATTCTTTGTCAGGGCTTGCCAGGGATGAATGCTGATACTATGCGATAGATGCAGCGCTGGCAATACGACGAACCCTAATGACACACAACTGTCTCTTGGCGTTGAGTTGCTGAAACTTCGCGGTTTGATTGATGTGATCCTCTCTCTGAGTGATATTTAAACCGGCCCAACAGAAAATATGTCGCTAATCTCACACATGAACGGGCGTGTACAGAGGAACTGTATTCGACTTTGGAAGCACAATTCAACTGACTTGGGGTTGGCGGGAACTGGCCGGAGGGGGGCTCTACCTGTTTACACGACGCAATGGCAAACTTCAGCAAATACACCTGAACTGCAC
>JALLPI010000700.1:0-16875 GCA_036939935.1 Cyclotella atomus | reverse complement strand
GGTAAATGAGTGCGAAATGATACCTTCACGTGCAATACAGATTGGCTACTTACTCGGTAGTACCAAATCTAGCAAGGGCAAAGTTGACGAGATTCAGGCTGCTTATTTTGACCAAATTGTAGTTGGAGAAGGCTTTTGTGGTCTTGCTATCTACAGCTTTTTGAGTGGTATCTTCAATGACACTGTAACAAATCCCCCTCCACAATACACTGAGGCCCATCTGAAGCCCCGTCCGCCGCATCCTCGTTTAGCCCAAGTTTCCATCCCTCGACAAGCCCTACCAACGGCGCCAATGTGTAGGGCAATTCAATCGTAGTGTAGTATAATTTAGAGAAAATGCATAATATTGTACCTCATTGAAAGTACAGGCACCAAATATTTATTTGAAAGTAACTCAATTCTGATTGCCTCGAGGGGACCGTTTGAGATGCATCAGAAGACAATGTGCTAAAGGCGTTGCTAACCACTGAACTCCTCCTCAGATGTTGATGAGACATCTTCGTCGTGTAAAGATAGTTCAGCTTCGTCACTGTTTTCGTCGGTAGATGATGCATCGTCTTCCAAGTTGGGCCAATCAATGACTGGCTCCTCATCAGCGACTCTGACAAACGAAATGGTGCCTTTTAGATCTTCGCACACAGCCAACAAAGGCTGGTCCGTGCAACCTTGAGTGTGAAGTGAAGATACTCCATTGTAGTCAGGCCACTTTACTCCTAATTTGTCTTTGGTATCACATGTCGTTGTATCAGACAGAGTAAAACAATCACGCAGTTCTTCGGGAGTGAAACTCGAGTTCGATTTACCACCTCCATTTGCAAGTTGAGCGAGGTTTCCTTTTTGTGTTTGACGTTGAAAAATGACTGACAATGACATGGGTGATGTAAGAGGAGGATAAAAACGCTAAGTCACTCTGTATTGAAAGACAGTACCTTCTTCTACAGTGGCTGTAGTAAACATGCGATAGATGAAGCACGGTTTTTGCTGCCCCTGCCTATACACTCGAGCCATAGCCTGTTGGTCGGTCGCGGGGTTCCAGTCGGCTTTAGCAGAAAACAGCAGAATGGGCCATTGATCATCAGTTTTGCAACCAAATAACCAAAGAATACTCACCATCAAGCATTATCAAACGGTTTGCTCCAAACAAATTCAATCCACACCCACCTGCTTTACTGCTCAACAAGAACACAAGAGAATGGTTGATGGAAGAACTGTTGAAAGAGTCCACAATGGGTTGCCTTGCAGAAAGCTCCACAGTTCCATCCAAACGAACAAAAGGCAGATTCTTCTTTCGTAGAATAGATGATTCGACCACTGATAGAGCAGATGTGAAGTTTGAAATGATGACAACCTTATCTGTGGGGCTGTGCTGACGAATCGATTCAAGTAGGGCATCTAAGACTAGCATTTTCCCTGACAACGCTGCATCACTGCCCGCTGAAGATTCTTGATCTAAAAGCTGAGGATGAGTACAGAGCTTCCTGAGATCAGTCAGCAGCATTAGTGGGTTTTCATCTCGTCCACCAATAGATTCAATCGATTTGGCAGCACGGTCGGCAATTTCGCGATAAAGCTCACGTTGTTTTGAGGAAAGACGGCAAAACATCAATAGCTCCATCCGGGGAGGCAGCAAGCTCTTCAATACATCCTTCTGCAGACGCCTGAGGACGAATGTTTTGGTGATTTGATCAAGTGCTTTAGATTGGACACGTCCTCTTTCCTTTTCTTCTTTACTCGCGTTCTTTTTATTTGCTGCTGTCATTGGGCGCTCATAAACACGACGAAAATCAGCCAACTCGCCCAATATACCTGGCAATACAAACTGGGCCAGATTGTAAAACTCTCCGAGATTACTGTGTCAGCGAAGAAACATGGCTCAGGAAATGCATACCAGACCACATGAATCAATAGTCTCGGCACTTACTTTTGTATAGGAGTGCCGGTAATGAGTATACGGGCCTCGGCACTCAGACAATTCAACGCCGACAAAGTTTGACTACCAGACGTGTTCTTCAAGCGATGACCCTCATCAACAACCAAAAGGCCGATCTTCTTGGCTTTGGAAATAACATTGACATGTAATCGAAATAGTTCGTAACTCAATATCAATACTTCGGCTTGTTGGCTCATAACGAAGCTCTTGAGGCTTCGAATTCCTTCTTCAGCACCGCTGCGAACTATGACTCGTTTGGGATTGGAAGCCTTGCCTATCCATTTGTCAAATTCCTTACTCCAGTTGGTCACAAGAGATGAAGGGCAGACTACAATAAAGCGGTTGCTTCGCGATTGACGATGAAGGGCGTAGATTGTGGATATGGTCATGAGAGTCTGCGATGTGAAACAAGTATGTATCGTTGTGAAATGACAAATGAATCATAGTGCAAAGAGTATAAGAACTGTCCTAAAGCTTACCTTTCCCAAGCCCATTTCGTCTGCGAGAACAGCACCTCTCATTAACTCTGCCTTTTCACCGTCACCATCAAAATTGTCATCAATTTCACTGTAAACTCTCTTGATTCCTTCACTAACACCAGTAACACAATTCCACAAGAACGCAATACCCTCTCTTTGATGAGGACGCAATACCTTTTGAATAGAAGGTGGCAAATTGATAGTTCCAATGGCTCCAGGAAATTCATTGTTTGTTGCTTTAGCTATTGTGTTTTTAGACTTGTTCGTGGTTTTATCAATGGGCTTTACAGAGCCAACTCCTTTGACGCCTTTGTTGACAAGAGCGCTCTTCAAACTTTTGAGAGGGCCTCTCTTCAATGCAGGTTTGACGGCTGCTTTAGTTTCGTCTTCACTTTCAGAATCTACTGGTTGGTCTAGGTACCATTCTCCATTTTTATCTTTTTTCATTTTGCCAGTTGCTGCCACTGATGGTTTGTTTGTTATACCTGCTGATGTTATGCTGGTTGATTTTGGGGCTGCTTTAGCTTTCTTTGAACCTACAACCAATTTTCCTGTCCTAACTGACGCATCGGGTGCTGGAGTATTAGATAGAGGTCGTTTCATTTCAACAATTGCCCTTTTGTGCAACCCAGAATGCAATGGTTTTGCTGCAGACTTCGTGGCTACCCCCATAGGAAGCTTGGCTACCAGAGAGTTGCTGCCTTCAGAATTTCCACCCTCTACAGATATAACCTGACACTCCCATGGACCGATAACCAACAAATCATCTTCACTAATTCCCCCTGACGCAGCTCGTTTGGCAATTTCTCTATTGATACCACTGTAAATCACACCCCTGCTAGCACCTGCATTACCACTGCCCATTCCTCCACCGCCAGCAGCAGCACCTGTATAAGTTTCCAAAGAGTTGGTCTTATTCTTGCCCTTGGTACTCATCACATTCTTTCGAATGGCGTTCCATTTGGCCTTCTTGGATGTGTACTCCTGCTCGTCATCGTCCTCGGAGTCAGATTGGGAGAGCGCGGATCGTTTGCCTCCAATGGGCGCAGCTGCTGCCCCATTGTTGAAGCTCACGCACTGGTTTGTACTGTTGCTAACTGAGACAGCAGCGGTCGAAGTGGGAGGAGAGTCACGAAGCACCACTTGGCCATTCGAAGCATCGATTGTTAGCCAGCCATCTTCTTTGCCGGTCTTGTGCACTTTGGACGAACGTTTGTAGTAGAGGACTGCTAGAGTTTGTGTATCCATGATGACTGGCGGGTCTAGAGTGATGGTGGTGGTTGTATTGGGTTGTTGTGGGGGTTAGGTCCTTCTCTCTTCTCTCTCCACTTTACTTGCCAGGCAACCGATTGCGCCAAAATAAAATGAGCTCTCCTCGAAGTTCGGATTTCGACAATGAGAGAAGAGAAAAAAGAGCCAAGAGCGGAGAGCGTCGAGAGTTGAGCTCCTCACCACGCACCGTGCACCGTGCCACACCTACGCGGGCACCAAAACGAACTAGAGTAGTTGTGTAGATTGGCCCCAGTTTACGGATCATCTTGAGTAGAGGAGAAGGGAGGCATCTCGATCGCATCGCAAATAAACCGATTGCCGAAAAGAATCAGAGGCGTAAGACCAAGAGAACATCGCACGTCAAACAGCTGCGGCTGTGGATGGGCACAGACGAGTTCAGAGCATTGAGCCTGGAGCTTCACCAGCCAAGAAGGATCGACAATTTCATGTCAGGTTACAAGATGAATTGTGCAGGGATAAAGGAGATACTTTTGCTGCACTTGAATCACTGATGGGGGACAGCTTCAGCTCAGCATTTGATTTCAGTGAAGGAAAAATATTCCCGACTGCTGCAGACGCTGCAACTATGAAAAAAGTAATGAGGATCATGAATGCATTTTTTATGTTGATGGGTAAGGACCAAATGAAAATGTGCGAAGAAGAGAAGGATGCCACCAAACAGGACGATTGAATTTCAGGATGAGGAGGCTGTCAAACAGCATGACATTGCGCTTTTTCAACCTCATCCAACTCCGGACGACTCTCCTATCTGTTTCCTACCTCTACCGCTCGGTTTAGCTCAACAAGAACAACTAGTTTGTTGCGGTCAAGTTGTTTGCTTGGCATGTGGGCAAGCGACCAGGGAAAACCAAATGGCGCACAAACAAATCGGGGATGTCTGTCCTTTTTGTAAAGTCGTGACCTCGACTAGTCAAGAAACGTATCGAGTTGAATCAAGCTGATGCTTGTATGGCCATGTGCCTTGATGGGACGTTGGCCAAAAACAGGATGAGAAGGAGGGGCGAACAAACAAATCGGGGATGTCTGTCCTTTTTGTAAAGTCGTGACTACGCCATCAAATAGAGCTCGACTAGTCAAGAAACGTACCGAGTTGAATCAAGCTGATGCTTGTATGGCCATGTGCCTTGATGGGACGTTGGCCAAAAACAGGATGAGAAGGAGGCATATCGGTGGATGTAAGTTCAATTATTTATCAACTCTCTGAATGTATTCTTATGTTGGAAATACTAATATCCATGAAAGTGGTTGATTTTCATTTCCGACAGCATGAAGAGAGAAAGCGGCTGGTCTAGGATCTGCTTTGGCTCTCGTTCTCGTTCTTCTTAGTAATAGTTACACACAAAAGGGTGAGATAAAGAAGGCCAAATTCTATCTAGAGAAAGCAGCCATAAAGGGCAACATTGACGCAAGGCGCCATCTCAGTCACTTCGAGAATGAAGTAAAGCCAAGAAGTCACGAAAGGGTGCTGAAGCATTTCAAGATCGCAGCGAGGGCAGGGTACGAGCCATCGATGAGATGATTGAGGGAGGTATTGTCCAAGGGGCTCATGGCAAGAGAGGAGTACGAAGAAGTAGAACGAGAATATCTAACGAATGTCCAAGAAATGATGAGTGAACGGCGTCTCAAAATGGATGTGTACTCTGACATTGACGATGCCACTCTCTTCTGTGAGCAGTTCCCTGCCAAGGAGAAGTGTCCGAAGTGCAACCTTGTTCTATCAACTTTGTATGGATCTGGATCGCAATATATGGCCTGTTGTGGGACCACATTATGCAACGGCTGCTACAGTTCACATCGCAGCTGCATTTGTTGTGGAATCGCAAGATCACAGCACATAGGCGAGTTCATGAAGCAAACAGCTGTGGTCAAAGGCAGGAGATCTGGGTTGTGCCGCAGCATTCTCAAACATTATTTTTTGTACAGACTACGAAAGTCCCAAGGTGTTAGACTGAATGCGAAGAAATTGCGGTACTATATGAGTCAGGCAGCTATCATGGGAAACCACTTTGCAAGACATGACCTAGGACTCAGCGAAAAGAAGGATGGCAAGTTTGGCAGGGCGATGAAGCACTTCCGCATTGCAGCCATGAACGGGTACAAGAGATCTCTTGAAGAATTGCGGGAGATAGTGAAGAAAGAAATGATGACACCAAGCGATTTCAACTGTATTCTTCGGGATTATCAATCGTCAGTCGGCAGCATGGAGAGAGAAGAGAAGGAGCATGCAACAGCTCTCTTTGCGTTGAAAAGAGGATGCAACATGTGTACGAACTCCACGAATGGCGCCGAGAAATTATACAGCTATCTACCGCCGTGCAAGAAAGAGCCGATGAAATAATGTAAGCAGAGCAGCGGCTCTCCTTACAAGGATGTTGGCTCCAACATGCATGTTGAAAAGGCCGTGTCATTTATCAATTCGAACAAGCCTGACAAGTACTCCTTGGAGGTAGTATTTGAGCTCTTCGTCTTCTTACCTATGCTTTCCAACGCAAAAAAACAGATGGCGCTTTTGTTGACACCTCTGTCTCCACGTTGAAAGCTAGAGATAGTTAAGATAGAGTTGGTTGATCAAAGTAAATGAAAGTGCATTGTGTAGAATCTGGACTTATGGTACAATATGTTCATATTCATATGTCTATATCATCATAAGTACCAAGTACTCTGTTTAATCTCTTCAACGGGGAAACTTTTCCAATGCTTTTTTGCAGCTTTCATTTTGGATACAATTTCCTTCCTCGTGACGATTGATACATCTTCCATCTGGGTTTTATCATTTGAAGATTGTGTGTCCTCAGGCTGCTCATAGGATATACCTTCACAACCTCCCAATTCTGCAGTCCAATATCGTTCGTTCTCCTTCAGTTCCATGTCATCCGGTATCACTGCTTCATTCTTCCAGTCGTCTCTTGATGCAAGTAGACTAGGCCAGAATGGATACGTTTCACATTGTATTGGGCGTACGTCATATATGCTACACTGTCCGACAGGATTTAGAAAGATACATCCTCCCTCTTTTCGTTTGAGACAAACCCAAGTTTCTTGACCGTCACTCACTCCCGCTCGACCGTATTTACTTTTGAACTCCTCTTCACCCACCCCCAAGTGGTTTTGTATTGTATCAACTTCTGCTGGAGAAAGCCATACGTCTCCATCAACTTTACAGCATTTACCGCAGGAAGTACATGAGAATTGCAAGCCTGATTCATACCATGGTAGTGTGAATGGGAGGAGTTTAGATCGTATGCGGTGGAATAACGATAAGGCGTTAATTGGAGTTATGAGAGTTAATAATATGAAGGCGCGCATGATTTGTGTATCAATTTCTTGATTGGTATGCTGAACTAAGTATCTTCCTTTTGGACTACTGGTTCTTGCTGTGTTGGGCATGAATTAGGAAGATGTGGTTTTGAGGCAACGTTTAACAGAACTAAATTCATCAGGATATTGAGGCCGTGGTCAACAAAACAATGAGCGGCAGTTGGCAACACCTCCAATTGCCAAACTTTGTAGAACAAACGGGTCAAGAAATCCAGCCACATCTAGAGCAATATCTCCCCCATCGCGCACTCACCGTATTGTTGATTTATCCATTGTTGACTGGCTGGGGCCTCCCACCATCCGGTGGTGTTTGCAGAAGAGATGAGGATGAGAGAGCGATGCGATTTGAGTGTGATTGTGAGAGGAGATAGGCAGGTGAAGTGATGGCTGAAATGGCGGGAAGCAAACGTATCCTTTGTGACACTTCTCCTTGAGAGGAATCAGTAAAGGATGGATTTCATATGTTCCGCTTCTTCTCATTTCATCTCATTTCCCGCCACTTCCACTTCAAGTTGTCCTGCCTACAACGAGAGGACCCACCACCTAGATATTATGGTACCCCTTTCAGTTTTTGTTCAATGGCAGCTGCAATCTGCAGCGCAATACATTCATCGCCCAATCGATTGGTGCTAGTCCAAAGCACAATACAAACACCGCGACACAATGAAACTCGCCACCGCCTCCCTTCTTCTAGCTGGCGTCCACGGCTTCACGTTCTCTCCTGTGACAAACGACCGCCGCATTAGTTCCCTCCGTGTGACTCCTGATCCGTACGCTCCTCTCCTCGATAAACTTAACGGCCATCTCTCCTCTGCTTCGGCCTCGTCCTCTTCTACAGTTGCCTCGCCTCAAGTGGACACGCAGCAAAAGCTTCTAGATGTTCTATCCTCCACGCTAGACGCAGCGAATGATGCCATCGTTGCATCTGCACAAGTGTCCAAGTTGCGTCCTCTAGGTGTAGGCGAAGTGCAGCCCTTGCCATTCATGCTCGAGGCACAAACTAAACTTGCTGCTATTGAATCACAGCTACATGATTTGCGAACCACTTCCTCTCCCAACGAAGTTGACTTTAGTGCACTGTATGCATCGTTGAATAGCGTGTTGGACACTTCCATTCAAGCTGCTGAGCAAGCAGCCCATTCTTCGACTGAAATGGTGGATAAGTTGGTTAGTTTTAATGTGGCATTAGGCCATTCTATGGGAGCCTTTGATGTATCATCTTTGCCAAATATGGGGGAGATGTTGCACGCTCAACTAGGAGGGCTTACAGATGGCCTACCCGCAACGAGTGTTGCTTTCAATTGGAATGATGCAGGCTTTCAATCTTTTTTGAGTACGTTGGATCGCAAGTTAGACGATCTATCGTTTGATGTATCATCAGAAACAGCGGCAGCTTTGGTTGGATATGGTGTGATTGCTTTCTTGGTGGGCTATGCTCAAAATATGGGAATAGAGGAGTATGAATTGAATTTACGTAGAAAGATGGAGATTGGGGAATTTGATGTCGAAGATGTAAGTGCAATGTGTTTGCGATAAATCATCCATCACTTCAATGACTTTGGCGATTTGCTAAATGGTTTGAGTCTCCATTGAACTGCTCTCTTCACATCTCATTAAGCTTGCAAAAGAGGTTGGATACTTCAAGGCAAACATGGTCACAGCGATCACATCGTCCTTGGCTTCAGTCGATTATGATGCTGCTGTCAGATTGGCATACAAGTCGTCAGCAAAAACAATATCATTTGATGTGTTCAAAGCAAAATACCTTCTTGAGACATCTGCGATGGTTGCGAAAAAGAATCCATATGTCGCAGTGGCTGATTTGACACCAATGCCGAGTGTGGCATCAGTAGACTATGATGCAGCTGCGAGATTGGCGTATGTCGCATCTGGCAAGACTGAAGAATATGATTCTTTCAAAGCCAAGTATCTCATTGAGACATCTGCAATGGTCGCAAAGAAGAATCCATATGTCTCGATGGCTGATTTGACACCAATGCAGAGTGTAGTGGATGCGCATACAACCGAGGCATCAGTAGACTATGATGCAGCTGCAAGATTCGCGTATGCCGCATCTGGCAAGACTGAAGAATTTGATTCTTTCAAAGCCAAGTATCTAAGTGAGACATCTGCAATGGTCGCAAAAAAGAATCCTTATGCTCAAGCGAAACCAGCACCGCCCACACAAGAAATCACGGCTGAGTCATTCATGAAGCAACCCATGGTTAAAGTTGTAAAGAAGATGGTTAAACCAAAACGAAACGTCCCTGCTGCGTCGCCATTGGCACGTCTTCTCGCTGAGGAACTTGGATTGAAACTGGAAAATATTGGAATGGGATCCGGAAAGAATGGCAAGATTTTGATTGATGATGTCAGAATGTTTCAAAGTAAGCTTCAGCAAGCTAAGAACGCAATTGCAGAGAAGCAGCCATACTTTGCCACGGCTAATGCTTGAGTTGTTTACAACAAGATGTGTTGGAAAAGCGACGAGATGGTTGGAACAAATGACAACATGAACAGACACGTTTGATTAAAAAGGTGATGGCGAAATTCATGAGATATTATTTCGCTTGTATTTACAATAGCTTACAATTCGACGAGATTATGAGACAAGAAACAGTCATGTAAATTACACAAAGTCCTTGATTCCAGTGAGAATTGCAATAACCATCGTGTTTGATAAGCCAAGCCACATGTGCTAGTTTACTCGGTGGAGACAATGTTGATGCAGACAAACGAAAGAGATTGATAAGACGTAAATGTTTAATAAATTGTGCTTTTGATTAGTGATAGAATCAGCAGAATCAATGGCAGTGTGCAGTTTGGTAGCTAGCCTCTCTGCTAGCTGTGAGTGCCTGTGAGAAATACCTTTCACATCTTAAAACGTTTCGGTAACAGAGAGCGAAAAGAACCAAGAAGGCAAGTGCCACCAACAACAGCAATCGAATCCAACAACACAAATCGCGGGAGTAGTGTTCTGAGATCCAAGAGCCAAGAGAGGTGGGAGCAAGTGAGTGATATTCCTGTTGTCTGTGGGATTGAGATGACTCGGCGAAGGACGCAGCTCTGTTGACTAGAATGATGTCGTGATGTTTCTGTAATCAACTGAAACTCATTCTCATTTTGTTTGACTTGCTGGCAATATCAAACCAAGACATCGACCATCAGAGCCAATCGGAGCATATAAAATGTCGAATCCAACAGAAAGAATAACTCTACCATCTGGAGCATCGTACCCTGCCTACCTTGAACCCCTTACTGAACAAGAACAAGCGTTGCTGGATACATATGCCGCCATTAAAGGCTATGAAAAGGAAGCGGCTAGGCTAAAGGCTGAAGAGGCCAAAAGGAGATTAGAAGAAGCAGATGAAAGATACCGTTCCAAAGTAAGAGAAAGGGAAGGCACAACTGGCGATGGAGATGAAGAAGCAGTGGAAGACGAGGAGCTGGTATCACAAGAAGATAATGGCAGTGATCAAGAAGATGAAGAAACGAAACAAAAGCGAATTCAACGTCAGAGGGAAATATCACAATTACGACGAGATGTGGCTGCAGCACGAACAGCCAAAGAAGATCAAGAGACGAAAAACAAAGTCAAAAGGGAGAAAGAAGAGGCACTACGAAAAGAGTTACTGGGTGAACAATCTCCAGCAGTAGAGACCAAGAAACGTCCACGTGATGATGGAGAAAGCGAGGATGATGAATCGGAAGAAGGCTTTGAAGAGTCAACCTTTACCGGACCCTCTATCAAAAAGAAACGTGTTAACAACTCTGGATGGGACGATTTCAAACCACAACCATCTCTTATTGCCAACATCGGAGGTGATTCCACTCCACCACACGACTTTTCAAAAAAGATGGGCATGTCAAAATCATCTCTGGATGGAACCATACTATTCCCGAGAGATGGTATACAACCGTGGACTCCTCCTGCAAAACCATACGACTTTATGGATGGACATTTAGAATTACAATTGGATGATTTTGATCCTGCGCAATTGGGAGAGTACGGTACTGGCAATAATACACTGGCTGTCAAGTTTCATGCTCCTGATGACAGTTCACGGTTTAGTGTTAATATCGCCTCGAGTAACGATGGATACAATAATATTCTGTTCCATTTCAATCCTAGGCATTTTCAGAAAGGTGGCCAGTTGGTGAGTAGTAGTTTGAGATATGCATCTGAATTGTTATCGATTATAATAACGCTGGCCTTCTTTCGATACAACAGGTGATCAACGATCGGAAAGAAAGCATGTGGGGAAATGACATCTCAGTGCCTCTATCTACATTGCCATTGATGTTTGGCAAAACATCTTGTACACTAGTCATACAAATAAATGAGGATGGATTTGACGTCTTCGTTGAAGGTAAGCATTGCGCAAGATTAGAGCACCGAACAGATCTGGCCAGCTTGTGGAGCGGCAACAAAAAGGGACCTTTATTTTTACAATTCCCGAGCGCAGACGACTATGGCAACCCTGAAAATTGGCGAGTGTACAGAGTATGGTGGGGAAGAAAGGCAAGCATGGCTGGATCTTTGGATGGCGTGGCAGGAGTAAACATCTACAGTGCCATCCACCCAAAGAAGTTGTTCGTCAAAGGATTGCCCAAGCTCCATACCGATCCAGAAGTGGACTTGCGCCGTGCAGAATTGGAACGTGCATTTCGCAAGTACGGTGGTCCGTCGAGTGCTGTTACAGTAATAGTTCCAAAGGACAGCACCTTTGCATTTGTAGAGTGTGATTCAGAGCAGCTAGCTGACTTGGCAGTAGTGGAAATGGCAGATCGGTACAGAGTGAACAAGGCCAGGAGAACAAAGCATGAAGCTTTGATGGAGGAGAGAGCTGCAAAGGAGGCTGCTGAGAAGGGTACTGAAAAAGAGAGCGCTGATTGGGATTGAATGCTATTGTTACTGAGTCACATAAGATGTCAAGATGGTGACTATGCTTGCAATTCGATGTAAGAAAAGATCAACTGTCTAACAATTAAATACTATTTATATAACAAACATCTGTACACATCAAGCAATCTATAGACATTTTAGTTCACCATAGGAGCACTGGTGTACTCAGGGTTAGGACTGGCATCAGGATCCTTCTTTCCAACCATTCCCAATACCTTAGGCACAACCTCCTTCATCACAGGCTCGACAATCATTTCACCTCCCTTGGAAACAGCAGGCTCGATGAAACCCCAAACGGCCAAAATCGCTGGAGTTACAACCTGATCATCCAGCTTTTTCAAGTTGGGCTTGGCAACATCTTGATCGATTGCGGGAAGATCAGTGTGGAAGGCAGCATTGATAATCTTGGCGGCAACTGCCTCGGTGATGCCGAGGAATTTGTCTACGATGGGCACGGTCTTGCCCCAGGCCCAAATGTCCTTGATACCGCCGTAGATGTGTTGAGTAACATCAAAGTGGGGTTCATCCTTAGCAGGTGCTGCCTTTGTTGCGACAACAGGTGCAGCAGCAGGCGTGGGAGTCTTCTTAACAGTGGTGGCAGACATGGTAACTTCCGGTTCTTGTTCTTTATTCACAGGACTGAGTGTGGCTTCTCTATTCTGCAGGATTTGGTCTATTTGCTCGTCGTTAGTAGGGTCAAAGAAACTAACAGCGGGAGTGTTCTGGGCACTTTGGTTAGGAGTGTTGTAACTGTCACTGGTGGCTAAACTCTGAGCTGATTGCGTGGTGGCTTTTTTGCGCAGAGGAGATGGGATACTGAAAATCTTGTTAAGCGGAGAGGACGATTCGTCGACGGAGGATTCTTCTACAGTCGAAGTGCGTGCTTCTTCGATTGCTTGTGCAAGCGTAAAGGATTCTAATTCTGTGTTTGGTGATGACTTTTTGCTCTTTCTTGATGAAAGACCTTTTTTCAACATATCGATTTGTGCTAACAGCACAGCAAGTCCACCTCAATCCACCGTCGAAGTCCATCATTGCTTTTTTGCATTCGCAAATCAAGAAGTGCATGTCGCCGACAAAATGATCTGGCGGGAAGTAAAAAGGTATTGAAATATATGCACGACAATTTAAGGCTGAAGTGCTCGAGAAAGTATGCTATAACATTGTAACAAGCATTTTTCCGAGTTATTACAGTACGTCTTCTTTTGTTCTCCTCTCGAGCGCGTCATAGGTATCTTTAATGACACAAAGAAGGTCTATTCAAGTAATCTTTCATTCTCTCAAACAGAGGAAATATGCATGTGAATGTGGAAGCCAAGATCGGCAGTCACTTCGGCACTTCAAATTTTTGAACGGAATGCTCACACTGGCTTCTTTCTCGGAATGGCTGCATTGTTTTGAGTGGCCCTTTTTGCTTCCAACCGTGAGTGCACGGAGTGGACACAAACCCAAACAACCCCAACAAATCTCCAACCAAGACTCAAGCGGTCTCAAGCGGTGCATGTTCGTGACCACGAAGGTCACACATCAGAAGCATTGCTCATGCATCGATGGCAGTGCAATGCTCATAAATTCAAAGTTTGCCATCCAAAAGTGCTTCACCTCTTCATCTTAAAACAAATCCAACAACCATGAACTCCATCACATCTATCATCATCTTCGCCTTGGCATCAGTCCAACTCTCTTCGGCCCTGCTCTTCTCGCCGCTGCTCCTTCGTGCTAATCCCTTCGGAGTGACTCCCAAACGATCGATGAATGCCCCTGAAATCAGACCGGCAGCACCACAAACGCAAGCACCGGTCGACTATGGACACGACGATGAGCTGTTGCGATGCAAGTACGAGCTTTTGCAGACCGTCTATGAGAAGAGTATGGGACGTGGATTTGAAGAGCAGTAATGAGCCTCTCCGCATCACGACGTGAATCGATTTTGTTACTAGAAAGTCTAACGACACAAAGCTACAAGACAACGATAGACTGTACATAGAATAGATAGAAACCTTGGCCCTGATAGAGACGATGGAAGTTTGGTGCTGCTATGATGCGCATGAACTTCTGCCCAACACCTGTGATGTATCACAACCATTCTAGACCTTAAACATAGAGAAAGTCTAGATAGAACACTTTGACTGTTGATACTACTGGATGTGTTAGTTACATACTTGTCTACTCTCAGGAAGATCTTTGTCAGCAGCAACTACTGTGCAGTTTCTCTGTTGTTTGTGGTCTTTTAATATAAAAGCAAAATACAGCCGCAGCAACAGATCTGACTTCTTTTAACTTATTTAGATTTGCAACAGATGATTATTCTATATTTGTATCGAATGCATTTTGTTAAACCCAATTTATAGATTGCATCTTAGGTATGTGCATTAATTGTACATGATTCGCCTCTACCAGTGAGATTGGCATAATGTTGTGAAGTGCACACTTTGTCTATTTGGATTCGGCATCATGATCTATTCCAAAGAAGTGCGAAGCTCACTGGCATTGCATTTGTGAAACTCTAGTCTGTCCAAGAAATATGTTCTTTGCAGTTGATTGTAACTTGGGTACATGAACATGCCAATCAACCCTTCGGATTCCAGGGTTTATACTCTTTCTTCTTAACCCATTTATTCTGGCCAGAACCTACAGTACTCCTTTGGCCATTTGCAAGATATTCACCTTTCGAAGTAGTAACACCCCGTCCATCAGGGTGACCTATCTGGCCAACACCCCAACCATTCTTCAGTGAATCTGCAGGTTTCATGGGTCGTTTTCTCTTTACTCCAGCCACATCTGTTCTATTTTGTGCAATGATGTCAGAGGTGCGCCAGATACTAAATGCCCACTCTGTATCATTCTCTGCGGAGTTCCCCACTAGTACTTCGTATGCATGTTTTACGCGTTTAAATTGTTCCAATGCTTCGGATGGATCGAGCTTGGATACATCTGGGTGCAGTTGCCTGGCTTGATTGTGATAAGCAGCTTTTATTTCTGATAGGGATGCTCCCCATGTTATGCCCAAAATGGCGTAAGGGTCGGTCTTTTTCAGTTGGTCTGTGTTAGTGAAGTAGGGACGCAACTGGATGATGTCGAGAGGAGATTGTGTTTGTTGTGACATATAGTTCGGTCGATGCATAAAACATCCCATTCTCCGACCTCTTCTTAAGAGTATTAATCTGGACGCATTCATTTCATTTGTTGGAATTATAATGAGCACTCGTGTCGTCCATCTATTGTTTGGGTAGTTTGTTCTGCGTCAAATAAAAGTTCCTCGGGCAACCTCGGGTCTCTATAATGTGAAGATAAAGAACCATGCCATGAAGCGTCAGCATCGGGACAGATCGGGACAGATGGAATTCGACGAGGAAATGAAATATTGCTTATAAGAGAGCCCAAACGGCTCAATCAATTATGAATATTTGTACACACAAGTAAAAGATACATGCAATGAAACAGGTAGCTTAACCAAGAAAAGATTACATTTAATGGTGTTAGATTATATCCTTACAGGAGGAACTGACAAAAGCAAACTTAGTTGCCACCGCGAAGACGGAGAACCAAGTGCAAAGTGGACTCCTTCTGGATGTTGTAATCAGAGAGAGTACGCCCGTCCTCAAGCTGCTTTCCGGCAAAGATAAGACGCTGTTGGTCAGGGGGAATACCCTCCTTGTCCTGGATCTTGGTCTTCACGTTGTCAATGGTATCAGAAGGCTCAACATCAAGGGTGATGGTCTTTCCAGTCAGAGTCTTGACGAAGATTTGCATTCCTCCACGAAGACGGAGAACCAAGTGCAAAGTGGACTCCTTCTGGATGTTGTAATCAGAGATGCTGTTGGTCAGGGGGAATACCCTCCTTGTCCTGGATCTTGGTCTTCACGTTGTCGATGGTATCAGAAGGCTCAACATCAAGGGTGATGGTCTTTCCGGTGAGAGTTTTGACAAAGATCTGTAGAGAACATTGAGTAATAAACAATTGCGTGAGCAAAGTGAAAATGAAAATAGGTGAAGGTGATGATAAATATAACCGCGATAAACAGGCCCACAGTGTAATTGTCCCCCGTCCACGACACTTAAAGCCTCGATTTCTTTCCAATCTAAGGTTTAAACTGAGCTGGAAACAAGATGTCATGATCAATTCTGGACAGCATCTGGAGAGGGTACGAAACCCCACCCTTCAATAAACGAACCCGGGTAATTCAACTCTGACAGACAGATCCCCCTCCCCCTCTACCTCTTGCAACGCCCTCTGATTGTCAACATCCAGCTATTTCAAGCCATCAGCAGGCACACAACAACAGCTCCGGTTGGCTGGTTCGGCCCGGCGAGAACAGCCCCGATTCAATCCCACCAAAGGCCTCCACCTCCCGGCAAAAGGATCCTCTACCCTCCAGCCATCCCTACACCGCTCCCCCCTGAATACGACGTCTTCTTACCTGCATGGTTGAATTGATGATTAGTTTGCTTTGTTGGCTATTGGCAATTTCCGAGGAGGCGCGGTTGCTGAAAATGAAACGGAAATTTATGACACTGCCGACGAGAAGGACTTGCTTTTAACCCCGCGAAAGTTTGACTCTAACGAATTCTTGTAAATATTTTTTCGGGAATATTTATTTTATTCTGAATCTTTATTTCAGGTTGAAAGAAGGTGTGTCGTTGTTGACGATCTTGAAATTTAACGTTTTCCGAGAACACCAAGATTCCGGTCGTGACCTCGTGACCCGTGTGGGCCGTGGACCGCGTGATGACCCTCAGCGCCCCGCCTCTGGGACTGTTCCGCGGGGTCGCACAAGAGAGAGAGGGGTGCTCGCGCTCTGGCCCCGCCCTTCCTAGGAACATACTGTAGAGCCGGCAATGCGGTAGCAAGCGGCAGTAGACGTGTGTCGATCAAAACATGGATAAGAGGTTAGATCTGTCACCGCCATTCTGTAGTTTATACTGAAACTATAGTCTAGCGGTCCGTT
>JALLPI010000699.1:0-15828 GCA_036939935.1 Cyclotella atomus | reverse complement strand
TCACACTTTTGACACACGAGAGAACACAACCAAGCGAGCCGCAAGCAACAACTACTAACTCAATAGATAGTTGATGCAATGATATGCCTCAGATAGAGAGGCAGGGCAGATGAAGATGATTGCTCACTGCATGCCGACTGCTGAAAACATTCAGTTGTTGATAGTGACTGCATTCGTCGCATTTGTGTTTCATAAGTTTCTGCAGGGCAAAAAGTACGACGGGGACATCGCACATGTACTTGGCACTACGAGTGGCACAATCGCCGAACAGGCTGATCAGGTGAAGTCGGACCACCTGACTGTGATTCAAAATCAAGGTGTCGGCTCCAACAACGAGATTGAAGATGAGACTGAGGTGCCCGCCAAGAAGGTCAAACAAAGCAAATCGGCATCATCGGCAACTAAAGAAGCTGCATCCAAGAGGAATTACGAAAGACTTGGGCAACCTGCAAAGCCTGCAAAAGACGAACAGCTGCGTGAGCCAAAAGCTGGCTCGGAAGCAGAAGAGCCAGCACATGATGACCCATCCTTTCTAAACTCATCTACCTTGATGGCGGCTCCAAGCGGAGATGTTCACTCCTCTTCTGAGATTAAAGAAAACACGAAAGCTGGCTCGGAAGCATCAAAAGAGCCAGCACAAGGTCTATCATTCTACATCAACTTTTCAAACTTCACGGCAGTGCCAATTGGAGATGTTCACTCGTCGTCTGAGGTTAAAGAAGACGGAAAAGCTGGCTCGGAAGTATCAGAAGAAGCACAAGATGTTTCATCCTACCTAAACTTCACTAACTTCATGACAGCACCAATCGGAGAGGAAGCCGAAGACGCGCCGGTCAAACTCCATTCGAAGGCAGAACATCCAGGTCTAGCAGCATACTACCATTGGAAATCGACATTGACGTCACTGTATCGAGTGTATGCCGTGCCTCTCCATTCCTATCCCCACACATCCTATGGCACAAACAATCGAGTCAAAGAGGCAGTGCTTCCGATGCACCCCTCTTCTGAACGAGGACAAACTGCTGTCTACATTGAGGTGACGAACTTTACACCCCATGATATTGCGGTGTACTGGGTGGATTACAGAGGAAACGAGAAGTACAAGGGCCGCATGAGGCCATCGGAGGTCTGGCATCAAACCACCTACATTGGGCATCCTTGGACTTTCCGCAAGATTCAAGATGGAATGGATACTGCAAGTGACAAGTCAATTTTGCTCAAGTACGTGCCCTTTAAGGTGATACCTTCTATTGAGGGGGCCGAAACCGTGACGGAATACGATGATTCTCAGGGGGAACCAGTAGCGATGCAGAGGTTTGCCTTGAAGGAGGTACCTGCAGATTTCGGAGTTACCGTGGAAGGTCAAAAGTGGAGGCCTGCTTGTTATGTGGAGGATGCCATCTTGCCTGAACCTCCTTTGGTTTCGCTACTGGGAGAGATTGACTCAGGTGAAAGTAGATCTGGTGGTAAGAATGGTACCTGTTGTTCTGTCTTGCTGCCTAAAGTATGTTGTTTCCTCATCTCACAATCAATTCTTCCTCCCGAACATCGCACGATCAATTAGATTACGAGGTGCTAAGGGTAGACGGCAAATTCATCAACGAGATAAGCAATGAAATCATTTGGGTATGTCAACAAGTAATGCGCGATGAAATAACACGAGGATATGGTGCCATTGTACTTACGCGACTGAGGCAGTACCTCCAGAAAATATCTATCCAACCAACTAAGCCACAGTACAGAAAGTTGCGAATCTGCAATCCAATATTCAAGTCTGTGTACGACACTGCAGCCAAAGGAATTCTACTGGCCCTGGGGTTTGAGGAACATTATGGCTACCTAGAAATGGGCGCGTCAGAAGGAGTGCTGCTCACTATGGATAGGATTACAATGATTTCAGAGGCAAATAAAATATTGTGGCTTGCATTGGACTATTTGGAGAAAGAGAATGAAAGTGTCAATAGGGTTCAGCCAAGGGTGGCAGATGGATTTGGACGAGCTGGTCACGGCTACGCTGGTAGCATGAATCTTTAGTGATGCAAAAATGATGGTCAAAGTGCTTGCAGGAGGGAACTGGGAATTTGGAGGGGTGAATTCATAAGTATCGACTTGTACATCAGGTCTTATATTTCTTACGCACTTGCAGAATGCAGAAAATGTATGATCTTAATGATAATAAAATCTTCATCTTTCGTAGTCTAAAATCTTCATGTCACACGAAATCTCGCAGGCCCACGTACTTTACTCTGACGAATGATACGTTGTCTGCAAGCAGTGATGCCAGCTGATTCGCTTCACTTGCTGTCAAGAGCACCGGTGTATCGTCGAGAATCTAAAAGATGTTGAACATGAGTGAGTCAGACTCTTGGCATTGCATTAACATTTGATTGACTGTTGCCTTACCTCCAAAAACTCCTGCCAGCCAATCAAACCCGATTGTTGCGTGCCTTTTTCTCTGCATGATTCTATCACTTGGTGTAGCCACGTGAGTCCTAACAAACATTCTGAAAAGACGAAAGAGAGCTTATGTTTCAACTCTCGAGCACTGCAGGTTTGATGAGGAAGGCAGAGCTGCATGAACTGTGTCATTGAAACTAAGTTGGCATCGTGTGAACAAGAAATGTCTGATAAGAGATTCTCCATTTCAGATGTGCTGAACTTTGGTTTCAGCGAGGCAAGCCATTTAAGAAAGACTGTCTGGGGGATTTCAGGTGGATCATCTCGTTTCTGATTCTTTTGATGTGACTTAATCAACGCACCAACCACTTGCAAAGCAGTTAGTCCATCTTTCTGTCCAACCTTTTCAAGCAGTCGTCCCACAAATAGTGCTGAGATTCTCGAACTGCCCGAGGCGCCCACATCTCGTAAGAATAGAGTCAAGTCTTCGGTCATGAGCCTGCCATCGATTGTAAAGTGCTTGTATATCAACTTCGATGATTGAACGACTGCCTCTTTACCTCCCATCTGATCGACAAGGCTTTCTGATAGACTCGATGCAATGCCGAATATGGTGTTTAAAAAGTTCGTAAGTGTCATTGGCTCGGAGCCCACAACAGAATGCATGACATCGACAATGGCCGACGACGGGTCTGCAACTCCATGGATTCTCCCGGCTTTGGCGAGCTCGACGAGCAAAGGCTTGAACATCTCGCGAACGTTCCTAGCAGACAGAAAAGAATTGGCGTAGCAATCATAATCTGTAGGCTCCAAAGCTAAGTTCTTTATGTTGTCGACTATACCATCAACGAAACGTGAATATTTCGTCGACTGGGATGGTGCAAATGCTGAAGTTTGTATGTCCACTTTACTAAGCGAAGATGCGTAGTTTTGCAGAGAAAGACTTTGTTCAAGAGGAGGGTGACTGTTCAGTCGTTCTCTCTCCGACGTGTTAGGTACATTCGTGATGTTATGGGGGTCAATTCTAATCAAGCCCTCGCGTGAATTCAAAGCAATCGCAGGTTTGTGATGTATTGATAGTCCATTCAAAGGACCATTTGCATTTATGTTGCATTGCTGGGGTTGCGAGTCAGTGGATTCACTGCTTGTCTGCGTGCCGTGTGAAATGGCATATCGTTTGGCCTCACGTGAATGTCGAATTGGAATTGGTTCGTTTCTGCTTGTGATTGTGTTGTCTGCATCGATATTCTTTGCATTTGTTTGGCGTTGATCTGGACCATGTTTGTCGAGTGGATTGGATGCTGCAATCACTTTCATTAGCTTGTCTGCAAGGAGCGTTGCCATTGCATCTGCATCCTTCTCCTCCTTCTGCCTACGCAACGAATTGAGAGAGAAACCAAATGTCACCCTGTCTGCCAAATCATGATATATAGGGTCCTGGGAAAGATCGTGATTTGGATGCACTGCAGAAACACACTTTGTATACCAGTAGAGCGAGGCTTTGTCGCCATCTTTGTCGTTAAGTAGTTTGGCTGCGTCTGGCTTTAGAGCCCTAATGTCTGGTATGCGCTCACCGAAAGTGTGAGGAGCATCAAGAGCCCATTTAGATCGACATTCAGTATCCAACAGTGTCTTGATTTCATTCTGCAATGATGTGACTTCTTCGTTTCCAATCCTGTCATCGGATGGTGAACTGTCGAGTCGAGTCTGATTGGATGCGGGTGCATTCAGGAACGACAAGTCGGGTAAAGGAGCTGCTGCGATCCTCTCCAGAACTTCAGACTCAGCTTTGATTGCCTCTGCCAAGCTAGCCATGTGAATGTCACGGGTTGTTTCCATTTGCTAGATATTTTGCTCGTCGGAGGTCGTGTGCCCTCGGCTTTTGAAAATAAAAAGATTCAGATGTCGTTTCACGTGTTGTCCACTCATCTCAATCAAAATCAACATTTCAATAGCAGCCTCCTATTCTCTTCCACTTCTGCACCAACACTACTATGCAATCACTGAGCTACCAAAACAACCTCAGCAGCAGCAGTGATAATATCACATCTCAAGTCTACTCCTGCATTCGAGAGGGCCATTACGCCAATGCCATTGAGATACTGGATTCAAAGCTGAGCCATGTCCCGAATTCAAGACCCGTGCTTTCACTTTTGGCCTATTGCTGCTACAACAATCAAGAATATGCACGTGCAGCAGAGTTCTACGAAGAATCAGTGGCACTATGTCCTGATCAGGAAGATTATCAAGTGTATTACGTGCAATCACTTGTCATGTCTGGAGCTCATCGCGACGCTTCCCGCGTTGCGGCTGTGGCCTTGTCGAGAACGAAATCGCCTCAGCACACTCAGCGCCTGCGCCTGCTTTGTGCTCAATCTCAGATGGAGCTGGGTCTGCTGTCGGCCAGCAACAATACTCTATCCAAATGCGCCGATGACGATCCGGCCACAATCATCGCGATGGCTGCGGTTGATTACACGGAAGGAAAGTACACGAGCGCTTTGGAAAAATACAAGATCGCCAAGCAAATGACGGGAGATGTACCAATGATCTTGTACTACATTGCACTGTGTCGCTGTCGATTGAGAGATTTTGATGGAGCATTGGAGGATGTATGCGATCTGATTGAAGTAGTTGGTGAAACAAGGCTGGAAGATTTAAGCGATGCTGAATTGAAGGAATCGTTCGTTGTCGAGGCACTCAATTTGAAGGCGGTCATAGTAAAGGAAACGAGAGATCACACCGCTTTTCGAGAAACACTGTCGAGACTGCATGACGTTTCAAGTTTTGACAGTCTCGATTCAATCTCGATCCATAATGAAATCATGAGCAGCGCCGACAACGATCTCATTGGTTCCATGCAGCGGCTAAGCCAGCTACTAGCGGAGTCGTCTTTTCCGCCAGAGGCTTTGTCAAATCTAATGCTGCTGTGCATCAAGCACGGTGAAGATGCTATGGCGATAGAAACGTTTGAAACGCACAATCAAGCTGCGAAGGAGCTGTTATCGCCCGATCTCTTCTCGTACATTGAATCTGCCGTCTTGTCGATAACACGTCCAGATGATGCATTTGAGGTATTGAACAACCGCATTGCCGACATGGCCCCCAAACTAAAGACTGCCAAGAGGAAGCTTGATGATGCAAAAGCTGCATCGAGTGCATCCACAGCAACACGGCCTTCCACCACCTACATTCGACCCAACACGACTGCACGAATCCTCGCCACATCACTGCAAGAATCCAAGCAAGAGTTTGACACCTTGCTTCGATCCTTTATCCCAAATCTGATGCTTCAAGTCAAACTATTCTGGGATCAAAAAGACTACTCCAAGGCCCAAGAACTTCTAGTCGAGCACTCCGAGTATTGCCTCAGTGATAATGACTGGAACATGAATCTAGCCCACACTTTGTTCGCGCAGCAAAACGACAAGCTCGAGGAATCAATTCCGTACTACGAGCACGTTGTAAACCGATGGAGTGATTCAGGAGAGCTGCTCAAGGCACCAGCCGTGGCACTCGCCAACCTCTGCGTATCGTACATCATGGCAGGACAAAACGAATCTGCCGAGACCATCATCAAGGCTGTAGAAAGCGAAGAGGATCAGCGTGAGGCACTGGACGATAATGCAACACCAACCCACCACACGTGCCTCGTCAATCTCGTCATTGGGACATTGTATTGCGAAAAGGGCAACTATGAGTTCGGCATCAGCCGGATTTGCAAGAGTTTGGAGCCGTTTGACAAGAATTTGTGTGCAGACACGTGGTTCTATTGCAAGAAATGCCTACTTGCTCTGGCATCAAAGATGTCCAAACTAATGGTTGCTTTGGATCATGATGTGTTGCATGACATTGTTGACTTTTTGAGACATGTTGAGTTGCATGGTACGAATGTTATAGTTGCTGGTATCGTCGAAGATAAACACGCCGATGGTGAGCCAGTCACAATTGCACAGGAGGCCAGAGAACTGAAGAATTTGTTTCGCAAGTTGAGACAATGAAGCAGAACTGTTCAGCAACCTCCTGTATTAGCAGATGCTTTTTCTTCCCATCACAGACGCACATACTACACTCTTCCATACCCAGACCTATCATAGTCTAGCCCGTAATCCATAAACAGCTCCTCTCCAACCTCGACATTTCGACACAACTCAAATCTCACACATTTGTTCTCCTTCTCCTCCCGTGCTACAACATTGCATCCCCCGAATCCAATAGGAGGTTCATTGATCCTAGCCAAATCTGTAGGTTTGGCACACGATCGAAGTATTGACGAGAACACTGCTTCGGATACAACATCAGAGCCTCCATAGCAATAAGACTGTATCTCTCCTCTCGAATCGGTAGGATCCAGCACGTACCCACTGTCATTCAATCGCCACGAATAATACACGGCCTGCGGATACTCCCGACATTTCCCATCAACGAAATCGGACTGACTTCGCAATACTCCCGGATATGTGCCCAGCACGGTTCCTTCGGGCAGAGCTTGAGTCACAAAGAGGCCCAAGCCTGCATTTGGAACGCGGCTGGGTGCAATAGACAAAGCATCTCGTGCTGGAAGAGTGCCGCGCGGTCGATCGTAGAGGAGTAAGAGTGATAGATAGGTGATTGTTACAGAGATAATTGACGGGAAATTGATGAAGGAAGGCACCAGTGCATTCGCCGTTGATGGGTCCATGATGGACGATGCCAACGGCACACGATGATGGCGATGGTGTTTAGATCCATTATTCGAAGCGAGTCGGTTCGTTACATAAAATTTCCTACGGCTGCGAGCAGGGATTACCTGCACATGATGCTGAAAGGCATCGGATGCTGTTAGTGTTGATGCGAGGATGAGAAAGAGGGCGGATTTCAACATGATCTATGATAGGGCGCCCAAAGATATGGTACAAGATATTATAGGCAACCCTTCTCTCGCTCTTCTTGCTACCTCTACTAACTAACTGAAACTTACTAGCTCTAAACTCAACAGCAGGGATATGGATCTATGTGATAGATCAAAAGACAAGCATTATTCGTGGTACCAATGCATGCTATTTTAACGTAGAATGAAGTAGAATGATGCAATTACTGTATCCAATGGCCCACGAGCTCCTCACAATTCATACAATACAATACTAATGTCCATGGTTTAGTGTAGAGAGATCAACCAACTTAGCTCACAAACCCCTGAACATGAAAGAAGAACAAGACAGATCAGTTATTCAACCACGTTCCACCACTGTTAAATGAAAATACAAAAAGAAAATCAAGAACTCACCGACAAGTCAACTACACTGGCAGTAATATCATCATGCTTGGACCTTCTGGCCCTTCCCTTTGGAAGTGACATCAACATCCTCAAACTAGATATATTCCTGGTCTTTCTGACTTTGTTCAACACCTTGCGCACAATCACTTCTGAAACGGTAGGGATGCCGGGAGAGTATGAGCGACGGTTGTGACGGCGGCTCGGACGAGTCACATGCATGTCCAAGGCGAGAGATTCGTTACTAGAACGAGTGGAGACGCTGCCACCTTCAGAATGCTTGCGTTTGCTTCCAACTTTGGCGGTTTCGTCGGCAGATGAAGTTGTCGATGCTGTAGCCATAGCAGATGCTGTAGCTCCATCATCGTGACTGCTTGTATCCTCCGTTCCTCCGGTCGATACAGTGGGAGGAGTGGCAGTAGTTGTGCTCGTGTCGTCTTCGCCCGGAGACGCTAACAAAGCAGACTCTTTCTCCAAGCGTTCTGTCTTTACCAAAGGGTCTCCTTCACTGCCACTGCTAGCCTTTCTTCTAGAGATCCTTTCACCTCTATCCCTCGTTTCTCCAAATGGATGATCATCAACTTCCCTTTCGCCTCGATCTCTGGTCTCTCCGAATGGATGATCCTCGGCCTCGCCAATTCCCATATCGTACAGCGGGTGAAATGTAGATTCCTTTACTCCAGCAATGCGTGCATTGTAGTAGTTTCTAACCCAGCGCAAAACATCGTCACCGCTGGCACGTTCCCACACTCCATCACTAGCAAGAATGAGGATGCGATCAGCACCTTTGGTAATGATTCGGCAATTTACTTCAGGTCTGGCAGTGATGTAGGGGGCATGTCGTTTGTAGGGAAAGAACGACAGCCGAGGTGTTTTGAGGTAGGCATCTCCCAAAGCACGTGTGACAGCCAAAGATCCAGCTACGCGTTTGATACCGCCACCTGAAGCAGATGAAATGGCTTTGGGAGCATTGTTGCATCGACGCAAAACAGCAGTGACTTCAGCGGGGTTGTATGCAGAGTGATCAGTTGTCAAGTCAATGGGTCGCATTAGCATGCTTAGAGGCATTGGCGGTGGATGGTCTGGAGGATCAGCGACTAATTGAGTTGGAGAGGGAGGCCGATCCATCTGTGTTGGAGAACCAGATCTAACTGATCGAATTTCCTCTTTGATTTCATCCTCTGGTTCTTCATCTTTGAACGGAAGGTCAACTGCGCGATAGCCTCTGCTTCTGATAGCATTCACAGGTGGTTGGCGTTGGTGTGTAGTTGTTGTTTCTGATGCATCTGATTCAACCACACTCTCCTCTGACGAAGACGTTTCGTGGCGTTGAATAGGAGGTAGGGGCACAAATGGCTGCTCAATCATGCTATTGTTGTCCCCTCGCCTTTGACGCTTGGATGCTCGTCTTACATAGCCCATGTATGCAGCATTACCAGCAGCAGCGGTAGAAGTTGGTGGATTTGCTCTCCTCATATTGAAATGCTCGTCATCTTCACATCCTTCTTCACTGCTATCTGAATCATGATCACTGCTGCTAATTTCATCGGCGATACTAACACTCGTCCTCGATTCATCCTCACTAGTATCAGCATGACGCAATGAGTGGTCTCCCTCAGGTGGTACTTTGATTGTTCGTGGTGGGGCTGACCCCAACATTACTGCGCGGCAATCGCCCACGTGAGCTGTGTACAACATTGCGTCATGAGGGCGATAGTAGTGGCATTTGCATCCAGCCGGTGTGGGAATAAACACTCCCTCGGTGTGATGAGGATCAATGCTTCCTATATTCTTTCTGCGGCGACGTCTCGGGCCGAAGATGTCAGACACATCGTCATCGTCTTCTGTTTCGGTAATTTCACTCTCCTCCCCCAAATTTTCAGTAGTGTTTGCCTCTGTTGTAATTGATGACGTTGAAGATAATGTACTCAATGAACTGACACTTTTGCTCTTGGCGGCATAATCTAATTTTCTCCTCCTGGCTGCATCCTTGTTGTGTGAAGTGTCATCAAAACCTCTTGACCCACGATCTCTGTGATGAGCTTCATGATCCACTCTAGAAGATCTACACCAATCTAATCGTTGGATAATAAAAACAACCAATGCACAAGCCCCGGCGTTCCATCTACCATTGCTCACGCAAGAAGTTTGATGTGTCATAACCGGATCGATCGAATTGATCCATCCTTCGTCTACAGCCAAAAAGCTATCGGTAATTGCACGGGTTATTGCCGCCACCTCAGCAGGACTATGAGTCCCAACAGGTGCATGTTGCGTCACTGGCGAAACAGCCGTCTTGACACTGGTCTTAACGCTGCTGACACTCTCTCCATGACTCATGATGGGATTGCCGGGTAACAAACTACTAGCCACGCTCACCGGGGCTTCACTTTCCGCCTCGGATTCGCTTTCGGAACGCAACATACTCCCGCCCATACTGCCAGCGGTAGTCCCCCTTGAATTATGATCCACCCCCACATCACCTTCACTCTCGCTATCTTCATACGGGCTTCGGTAATGAATACTATTCGGGTTCACAACATCAATACCAGCTTCACGCTGCCGTACCTGACTTTTACCCACAGATCGACTTCTATCCGAAGAACGAATGAGTCCATCCAAATCCAACGCATTCGCATCTCGCAATTGACCATTTACATTGCACACTCCTCTATCCACAATTTCCGACTTGAGCGCCCGTGCCACACTGGCCGCAATATGAGGCAGCAATACCTCCGCAGCATAGGTGGCCACGCATCCCCCTCCATGTCCATCAATCACACTCCACAAACTCAATCGAATCAATGAAGTATTGTCATCATCCGGTGGATTGGTCTCTTCTTCACCATCGCTGCTAACTTCACTGCTGCTCAATTCCTTATCACTAGTTTTGGGGGGTCGAAGTAAAACATTGACGAGTGAACTATACCGATCTTCCGAGGGGGCATTAGCATCATGAGTGGATGTCCACATGCACGATCTTGGATCTTTTAGCACGGGCAATCCCGATGGTAAGTGTCTGTGTTTTCTCCTTCGTCTTCTGCGCGGTTTTTCTCCGGAGGATCCCGCCGACGGATCAAAGTTTACTTGTGTCGTTGAATCTTTTGGAGATTTGGCAACAGTAACAGTTTGGGGAGGTTCTGTCAAACAGTCATTGTTGTTTGGGTTTTGTTTGGATAGTATGGAGGTTAGTTTCTTTTCACCGTCGGCCATGCGTACTCGCAGGCCGTCTTCGGCCATGTGCACCATTTTCTTGGAGTTGGATACCTTGGAGGCAATTTCTGTGAGCTTTTTGGAGCCAACGGAGCGGAACTTTTTAGAGTTGAGACGCACGGCTGATTTGGATTTGACTCCGGAGGATGTGACTGGATTGGATCCTGGTGCGGGAGATGAAGTGGTATGATGATGGATTGGTTTGGAGGGATGATAGTAGTATTTGAAGGCTGATGAGTGTGAATCTTGTTCGTCCCCTAGCTCGGCTTCTGATTCTTCCTGTTGGCGTTTGTGAATGAAGGTTTGATGAGTAAGTATGTTGTGTAGAGAGTGAAATGGAGCAAGTTGCCCCAAGAGTATCTGAGGCATCAGTTTGAGAACTAGATCTCGTGGTGACATCATGCAGTGAAATGAGGTGCTTAAGCGTGCCGCTGGACGAATAACTAGACATACAGCATGTCAATTGATTCAATTTCAATTGCTAATGTATAGCATTTTGAATCCAGAAGTATCTATAATGGGTTTGAACGTATCTCTCAACAGAACCAACCACAATTGGATTCATTGCCACAATCTTTACTCTTGTCGCAGAACACAGCAATGATGACCAAACAGCAGAACATTTCAGCATAGAGCAGCAATAAAAGCAAGAGTAATCTTTACAGCACCAGGATTATAAAATGACCACTTTGTATTTAAGATTGTGATCAAACAGCAGACCATTCAAGCAAAAGCAGTAAGGACAATGACTTGAAGTATCATTCAGCGATCCAAATGATAACTCGTCAATATTATACAATACAAACACTCTCAACTACAAAAAGACAACACAAATGAGAAAAAAGTAACATATCATGGTCTCACCTCACTACTAGCAAAATATGCATGATGCTTCACATTCCCCACTCCCCTTCCAATATCCGAACATGGAGCTATAACGCCCGAATATCGATTCTTACTGCTCAGACTGCTCGGACGGGGAGGAGGTGAGGCAGATGCCACTGCGGAGGCGACAGCTGCTAGTGGTTGTGCTGCTAAGCTGTTGTTAGGTATATTATTATTGTTGTTGGATGATGCATCGTTATTGTTGGATGCATCGTTGTTGTGGAATGCATCGTTATTGTTGGATGATACTGCGGTATTACTGTCAGGGGCGGCGGCAGACGCAGTGTTGGCAGAGGCTACAGTTGGAGCTGGGGAGGCGGTGGCCACAGTGGAGGCGGGGGATCCTGACGTTTGCACATGGGTGGAAGAGGCGTGTAGAGCAGCTGTGGGGGCGGCGGGTGTAGTGTGGGAGTGGGCCGCCGTGGTAGGCGATGTCATGTTGTTGTTTGCTGCTGAGTGGTTTGGTGCCTCGTCCTTTTTTGGTATTGTTGCTGCAAATGTTGCAGCTGATTCTGTCGGCGCTGCTGCTTCAGCGGGCTTGGAATTAGCAGTGGGTGATGGCTTTTGAGATTCAGTGGACGTCTCCAGGTTGCTTTGGTTTGTGTGATTTGAGAGAGGGACGGAGATTTTTTAGCGAGCAACGGGAAAACATTCTAGTTTTAGCGAGTAGAAGAAGCCTTTTTCTTGCTTGTTCTTTTCATGAGGCATGAGGCATGAGGCATGAGGCAAGCCATCAAACTCATTTCTTTCAAACAAAACAGCAATACTGTTGTGAGTGTTTAACAAAGGATATTTAGTGACTTCATGACTATCGAAAAAGTATGATGATCCTGTGACAGATCACAGTCAGACGAAGTCCTCAGATCCACACGATCGGCGAACCAGACACAACAAATCACAAAGTAAGAATGTAGCCAAGCACTAAGCTCATAAGATGTTAGCCCATCGTTAACCATGAAGCCGCGTCAACAAACAAATCAACTGGGGCCCATCAACGAAACAACAGAAGATGTCCCGCCGCCGGCCATCAAACGAACGACATGCTGCCGAGCAGGCAACCGCACAAATCCAACACAATCATCCTACAATGTGGGTCGAGGTTTTTATCAGATGAGAGTCCCTTCCTCCCTCTCGAATCCGCCTTCCATTCACCCACCTCACGAATTAACACCATCCGCCTACGGCAGATGCAAGTCTCTCAAGAGCTGAACCAACAGTCACAGAGCACAACGAGGTTTGGCTTGGCCTCGGCTCCGGTCGATAAATCACACATCGAGTGATTGCATACTTCCAAGGGTGGAGAGTGGCTAATCTCCAAGGGTGGGGTAAAGTTCTATTTAATTTCCTACGGCAACACCCCCAACGAAAATAGGATTATTCTGGACGAGCCTATGATGCCGCAGACAGAGGATTGGTGACCCTCTGGTCGATAACGAAATACCGACACAATTCGGAAACACATGGGCAGGTATGGATTTCCAAGGGTGATGGATAGAAATGACATGAAAGGGCGACAACTTTGCTAACTTACACAACAACAATGCCGGCATACAAACGCAATAACAATAGCGTGCAAGGGTGTGATGATGCTGTGACGGATCACAGTCAGACAAAGTCCTCAGATCCACATGATTGGCAAACTAGACACAACAAATTGCAAAGTAAGAATGTAGCCAAGCACTAAGCTCATAAGATGTTAGCCCATCGTTAATCATGAACTCAGCTTTAGTCTACGTTCTGTTGCGATCTGCTACACATGTAGTTCTCTAAAGTATAGTTTAAATAGTTTCCCTTTCATGTCCATCTGTACCTAGTCTAGCAAAATGCAGAATGACAATGAAACATTAAAGTATAGACAGGCTAGTGTTCAGTCAAAGGATTGTGTCATGATCCATCAATTAGAATTATGCTACACTAGTGATGGGTGATGGATATAATAATCATGCTGGAGAACTAAGTCCTTCTAGTGCCCGGATTATGGGCAGCTTAATGCCCTATCTTGTCTGATTTCAAACAGAAAGGTGCCTGATGAGCAAAAAGCTTTAAGTATTGCTTTAATTCAAATCGTGCATTTTCGGATCACAGAGATATCTTTTATTCACTACTCTTACTCTCCATTCCGAATAAGATGACCGGAGCCAAAGTAAAAGTAAAAGTAAGGGACAAAGAGGAGATCTTTGGTGTTAGCATTATCTGAAAGAAAAAATTGTTTTTAGCAAAACTATGAGAAAAAGTACCTCTCTGCTCTCTGTGTTAGTAGGGAAGTGGTGGCAATAACATGGTTAAGGTGTTACTCGTAGACAATCCATGGTCTAGATTTATGAGGACATCTTACATTCTTGTCGTGGCTTCCACTTGCCAGAAGCTCCAATCGTGTGGCTCTCACCTCAGAGTCTGTCTGTATGTCCTACCTAGTAATAGGTAAGATCATCGCACCCTCGTGAGAGCCTCCTGTTGGAGTGTGTTCTCTATGCTGCTTTTGCTGTCATTGTTGCTTGTTTTGACATTTTTAGGACAATGAGTGGCGTTAAAAATTCTTTTCTCATGTTGATGTGGTGGGCGGCGGAGTGATGTTTTGTCCAGTAATCGGCAAAGTTGAGTTTTCCTGGTCACCAATAAAATTTAAATTGTTGTGGGCATTCTCTATCTCTTAACCAATGAAATCTCATGTCCATTGCTTTCACTCGTTTGGGCTGTACTTTTCCATTGATAACTGCATCCGCCATAGCATTGTCAGTCTGAATTGGCGTTGGCGTTTGTTTGTGTCCCATTTCCTCTAGAATGATTCGTATGCATACAGCCTCTCTTGCCATTATGTACAATGCCGCCAGTTCTGCTTCGGTGGCTGAGGACATAACATGTTTTATGACCTGTGCAATGTTCAATAATGCGCCGTTTTTGGGTGGTACTTCGGCATTGTTGGATAAGAAAAAATGACCACCTGCTCGACTACGCGCCTTTGGTTCACTCAAGTAGCTGGCGTTGCTATGTACTGCGAGTCTCATCTTGCTGGCATTGTACGTCAAAACTGCTTCTTCTTGCGTCGCAAGGTAATCAAGTAGTTGCTTTGTCTGTTGGAGCATCTCTTCTGTTGGTGCTGCTGCTTGTGATGGGATTGTGCTTATCGGTGTTAACAAAGTGCTGTCGATGGCACCTGCGTAGAAAAGGAATTTGCCGTGTACTTTTTGGATGAACTTTTTGGTTTGTGTGTCGACTGGTTCGACTCTTCTGTGGCGTATTGTTTCTTGGCACCGTAGTTGATCAGTGTGTGTGGGAACAGTTGGTTTTGTTTTTTGCCCAAGACATGTCGTTGTCGTAATTGAAGCCTATCAATGCCCGCTCGACGTAACCGGGCATGTAGAGATGCACCTTTTTCTTTGCGTAGTCCCAATGCATGTGTATGCCTATGTAGCGTTCTCCTGTCCAATCGCATGTCACCTTGCAGTGTTGTTCAAGCACCATTTTCAAGTGTTCAGCATGCTCTCGTCCCACATATTTTACTCCGAAATCATCCACTGTCAAGCAAACTGTATCGGACGTGTGTCGTGCTTCCATAGTCCAGGCACGAGTTTGCTTTAGTCTTTTCTTGAGCAATTTGTTGGCCAATAACCCGGCCTGCGGCAACCCATACATGCCACGCACTACTTTCATGTGTATCATCCCCTTGGCCTGTATAATTTCTTCCGGCACATCGCTCAATCGGATTAGGATGTACTCTGGTCGCTCCAATGGTGTCATCAGATAAAAATTTGATATGTCCATAGTCATGAATCACGCGTTTGGTGTTGATATGATGCTATTGAACAGTAGTTTTGCAACCAACATTTCTGCAGTTGGTGTGGCTACTTCGAATGGGTAGTTGATCTTATCTCTGCCTGCTGTAAACCAAGTTTGATTTGGTTTGGCTTTCTCGGGCCTCACAGTGCACAGGAAACTGCCATAGGTGACATATTTTTGTCAATTCTTTGGTATTTTGTGTTCATGGATGAAGAATATTGTGTCGGTGCCTTTGATTCGTCCGCCTACATCTGTCCGGCTAAATTTACTGGAACACAGTATTAAGTACTGTATATACCTAC
>JALLPI010000698.1:0-15771 GCA_036939935.1 Cyclotella atomus | reverse complement strand
ATTTTTTGAGCGTTAAGGTCTGTTAGCTCAAGCTCTGGCAAGATTAAAAACTTCACAGCTCATCCATCCCTCTTGCCCAAGCTTGGACAACGACAAACGCCAACAAGAATTCGAACAAAAAAGCCATGACAGCCCCCCTATGTTCGAAATGCCAAGTACAAATCCTTTATTTCACAAATCATTATCAGATTCGATCGATCACTAAATGCACTACTTTAGTTGAATAACCGCAAGCCTTACATTCATCATACCCTCGACTACTTCATCAAAACACGAGATCATAACACAAGCAGAAATTAGTACTCTTGAGAACACAACCCTTCGAAACATGTCAGCAATCAAGGACCTCCCCTCCCAATCCACCGGACCATCCCCAAATCTAAAATACTGCCCTCAACCATACGAAAACATCCTCTCTGCCGTGGGCAACACCCCACTCGTTAAACTGCAACACATCGCCTCTCATCTCCCCTGCAATGTCTTTGTCAAATGCGAATACTTCAACGCCGGAGGCAGCGTCAAAGATCGCATCGGGCTTCGTATGGTCGAAGACGCCGAAAAAAGCGGCCGCATCAAGAAAGGCGACACCCTGATCGAGCCCACGAGCGGCAATACCGGCATTGGGATAGCATTAGCCGCAGCTGTCAAGGGATACAAATGCATTATCGTCCTGCCGGAGAAAATGAGTAAAGAGAAGGTGGATGTACTGAAAGCATTGGGTGCGGAGATTATCCGGACTCCAACCGAGGCAGCGTGGGATGCTCCTGATTCTCACATTAGTATTGCCAAGAAGCTGCAGATGGAGACGCCGAACAGTCATATCTTGGATCAGTATACCAATCCTGCCAATCCTTTGGCTCATTATGATGGTACTGCGAATGAGATATTGCAGCAGCTTGATGGTAAGGTTGACATGATTGTGGCAGGAGCTGGTACAGGAGGTACTATTTCTGGCTTGGCTGCTAAGATCAAGGAGACGAATCCCAATTGCAAAGTTGTTGGCGTGGATCCTGTAGGTTCCATCTTGGCAGTGCCTGATAGTTTGAATGATCCTGGTAGACTGAGTTCGTATCATGTGGAAGGAATAGGATATGACTTTATACCAGGCGTATTAAATAGAGGATTGGTAGATCACTGGATCAAATCCAAAGACTCGGAAAGTTTGGTCATGATGAGACGTTTGATTCGTGATGAAGGATTGCTTTGTGGAGGCTCCTCCGGCTCTGCAGTGTCTGCTGCACTTCAGGCTGCAGCCTCTCTCAAGGCAGGTCAGAATTGTGTAATCATTCTACCTGATTCAGTGAGAAACTACATGACCAAGGCTTTAAGCGATGATTGGATGATCGATCACAACTTCATTGATGATGACATTATCAAGAAGAAACGGTATGAGAACTGGTGGGCTGATAAGCGAGTTTGTGACTTGGAGCTCAATACACCGCTTACTGTTTCCAGTAATGTTCGATGCAAAGATGCCATTGCTTTGTTGAAGAAGGAGGGATTTGATATGGTTCCCGTTATTGACGAGGAAGGAGATGTCATTGGAGTTGTCACTGAAGGTAACATGAGTACAAGAATTATCAGTGGAAGGGCCAGTCCGGATACTAGTGTAAAAGAAGCTGGCGTGATCTACAAGACGTTTAGAAAGCTCAGTATGAATGCCAAGTTGGCTGATCTAGCTACATGTTTGGATATGGAGCCTTATGGTGAGTTTTTGTAGAGAGTGTCGATGCACTTGATTCATACTAAGATTTACTCACACGAGACATGTGCAAATGTTTCTCTAGCTTTGATTGTCACTGAACAACGATGCTTTGCCAATCGCAAGAGGAAAAGATCGGTCTCTCACGATTTTGCAAATGGTATCCAAGCAGGAGACAAGAGTTCCGAAGTGCAGGCAAAGGAACAGATGGAGGTTGTCACAAAGAGTGGTAAGAGATATCAAACTATTAGTACTTGAACATACATTTCTCATAATGCTGATTCAATACCGATACTTCTACGAATGGTACAGTGGTTTGCGGAATCGTCACCCGAATTGATCTGCTTGAGTTCATTTCAAGTGACATTGTGACAAAGTCTGAGTTTTGAGTACTGTGCTATGATATGTGATATTTACAATTGTTGATGCTATTGAAACGATGTGATACATTTAGAACCAGTGTAGCTAGAAGATGGATGACAAATTTAGGACCATAAGTATCCATGAAATTTTCTCTTAACAATTGAACTTAATCGGTTCTACTGTTTTACCGACCAGAACGCTGCGCACAAAACATAAACGGTTTGTATTTACATCGACTCTCTGAAAAATGAGGATGGAATCCCATCCGAATCACTCTTATCCATATCCATAAGTGTGCTCACAACACTCTGTTCTTTCACAGGACTCTCACCATTATTCACTACTTGACTTTTCTTAAACCGTTGAGAAACCCAATTCATACCACCCGCAAATGTCTCTTTCACATCCAATGCAGGGTTGCCACCATGTGCTCGTTCTTGCTCCATTTTCTTTAAATGTTCTTCTCTCCATTGCATATGACCCTCTTTCCACACTTCCGCCTTTTCTCCCAAAACGGCCGCAGTAGAATTCAACTTTGAAGAAATAGATGCCCATGTTTGTCGAATGTCTGCTGTACCTTTCTCTGGATTCAGTGCCCGTTCTCCATCGACGGAATCGACACCTGCACCAGCTCCATTCTCTTGATTCAAGTTGGCAACACTTTTTCTGACATTGGAGCTCAGTGCCCCCCATCCCTGTTGTACGGACGGGATAACTTTTTCTACTATATTGTCGCCAGCTGGTTTGACAACGTTGGTATGGAATTGATGCACCTTTTCACTGATTTGATATCTTTCATTGACATTATTTCGAGCATCTGATACCTTTCGAGTAATTTCATGTTTGGCATCGACTTGTTGCAACTTTGTGGATAGAGTGCGGGATAGGGCACCCACTTGGGATTGGAGCTGAGAGCCGAGGAGTGAGATGCCCTCAATGGGGTTTGGGCCAGATTGGTAGGGTGATTGAGTTTGGGGCATGGAGAAGGTCTCTCCTTGGGCAAAGGATGTGGATACAACATGTTCTTCTTGTTGTATTTCTGCTGCGGGAGTCGGCTCAGATGTAGTTTGAGACTGTTCTGGCTTTGGAGCTTCTTCTCCTGCGGCTGCAGCCAACACTGCCCATGGGTCTTCTTCGACTGCGTTGTCGGTTGACGCGCTGCTTGGTACCTCAGCCGCCGCAGAATTGGAAAGCGGCGATGCAGCTCCATCTAATGGGGCGAATGGATCATCAAAATCTTCAGTTTGAGGCATGCTAGAATGGGCAGATTCCATCATGGTTGTGGTGGGTCGTTACGAAGCGAAGTTTGGGAGTTGGCGATGGCGATGGAGAGCGCGAGAGTGAGAGAGCAATGCTTTTGCTTTTTAGATTTAAAGGTAAGATACCTCTTGATACGTGTTAACTTCTCGCTCTCTATCTCCTTCTCCTCACTTTTTCAATTGCTTTAGACACAATGACGGTGCAAACAGCCACCCCTTTCGGCTTCGGCTCCGCCACCACAGGGCCAAGCGACGCCCTCTTACTCTCCCTAACATGCCTGGCGGCCGCATCGCTGCTGTTTGGCCTCTTCGTCCTCCGTCCACGCAGCAAGGGCGGCAAGAATGGACCTCCCGTCGTGACCACCAGTCCTGTTTGTGGGCTTCCCGTCGTTGGAACGATTGTGGAGTTTGGAAAGAGTCCTGTTAAGATGGTTCAGAGGTGTTATGAAGATTACGGTCCGGTGTTTACTGTTCCTGTGAGTCGTTATTGTCTGTAGTAATCTACTGTTTACATCTTGTGTCTAAAGTAGTGTTACACCACTGCGCTTATTCTACACAGTTCTTCCACAAACGTCTCACATTCCTAATCGGGCCAGAAGCCCAAGAACCCTTCTTCAAACACAACGACGAGGTCCTCTCCCAAAATGAAGTCTACGGCTTTATGAAACCGGTCTTTGGACCAGGAATCGTCTACGACGCATCCAAAAAGAATCGTCAAGTTCAATTCCAATCCATGGCCCATGGACTACGCACCGCCAGATTGAAGGGCTACACTGCCAAAATCGAGAGGGAGACGCGTCAATACTTGGATACCTGGGGTGACGAGGGGGAGTTGGACCTATTCCATGCTCTTTCCGAACTGACCATTCTGACTGCCTCCCGCTGCCTCCACGGAGACGATGTTCGCGAAAAGTTATTCAAGGAGGTATCGGAACTGTACCACGATTTGGACCAGGGATTGACCCCATTGACGGTCTTTTCCCCCAATGCTCCCACAAAGGCTCATATGAAACGCAATGCCGCTCGTGAGAAGATGGTCGAGTTGTTTTCGAAGGTGATTAAGAACCGTAGGGACAATCCAGACGTGCAGCACTCGGATGGAACGGATATCTTGTCGATTTTCATGGATGTTAAGTACAAAGACGGGAGTGCCATTACCGATGAGCAGGTTACCGGTCTGTTGATTGCTCTGTTGTTTGCCGGGCAGCACACCAGTTGCATCACGTCGACATGGACCAGTTTGTTTATACTCAACAATCCTGAGATTACTAAGCGAATCATTGCTGAACAGAATGAAGCCTTCAAAGCAGATCCTGCCGCATCTGTGGATTACAAGTTGGTGAATGAGGATATGCCCTTGCTTCACAACTCGATGAAGGAGGCATTGCGTCTTTGTCCTCCTCTCATCTTGCTCATTCGTTATGCTCTTCAGGATGTCAAGGTATCGGCTGCTGGAAAGGATTACACGATTCCAAAGGGGGATATGGTACTTATTTCTCCATCGGTTGGTATGCGCATTCCCGAGGTGTTTAAGGAACCTAACCTTTTCGATCCCGATCGCTTCGGTCCCGGCAGAGAGGAGGATAAGTCGAGTCCTTTTGCGTACATGGGCTTTGGTGGTGGTATGCACAGTTGCATGGGTCAGAACTTTGCATTTGTGCAGGTCAAGACTATTCTAAGCGTGTTGTTCAGGGAGTTTGAGATGGAGATGGTTTCGAAGACTATGCCTGAAATTGATTATGCTGCCATGGTTGTTGGGCCAAAGGGCGACTGTAGGATCAGGTACAAGAGACGTTCGAAGCAGTAAGTGTGTTAGGCTGTTGAATGGGCGTAAGTAAACAGCATTGTAACGAATGGGGTCATCTGGATGCACATAGCGGATCTTAAGATAATACTGGGGCATAATCTGTTTGCTTGTTTTATTTGGGCTGATTAAATACATAATATGGGCAATTCAATTCAATTCAATTCGCTGTGGTAGACAATGTTCAAGTAGTTGTCATTGCTTTGCACTTGAGAGACCTATGGTTGAGATGATACATATTCATACATCAAATAATGAGCGCTAATCAGTAAGTACGACCATGGATGTTATTTTGAGTTACATAAGAAGTAAACCATCTTCAGTCTCTTGTGTAGTTGCCTGATCACGGCCTTCATTCTATTCACTTCACCAACCTGTATTGTTGTCCCCCACCAAACTACACTCTAAACCTAACCACTACCCACCATCAAAACAGATCTAACGACCCATAACAGAACTCATAGCCTGCTTCCTAACCTCCTGACTAATCTTAGCCTCAATCCTTTTATCCTCCTCCTCAGCAATCTTATCCCTCATCCTCCTATACGTAGGATACCTGCACAAAATATAGGTATTAAAAACAGCCACACCCGCCAACAACCCGGCCGTAATATACCCCAAAACACCCTGATAGAACCAAACCACCGAGGCCATCAACATATAAAAAATAAATCGATACACGGAATGGAACAAAAATCCAAAATTCATGGCTATTGCCCTCCGAACGAATTTCAATTGAGTCTCCAAACAGCAGATCAATGCTCCGCCGCAAATGGCATATATGGATAGGATCCAAACGCCTATTCCGGGTATAGAGACCAATTCGACTATGGAGCAAGCTATGAGGAGACCTGCCGCGAGTAGATTGGCCACGCGCATGAAGAGGATCATGCGGGGTAAATCGCTCTCGTCTACGGCTGCGGCAGCTTCTTCGGCTTGGGATTTGGCAGCGATTGAGTTTAAGATGGTGCCTGCTATATTGTCGGTTTGGGGGGCGGTTGAGGTGGTTTTGGCGGAGGGTTCGGGAGTGTCGTCGATGGAGAAGGCCGATGGAGGTGCTTCTGTGGGATTGGAGGCTCGGGCTGGGGTTGCTGCATCGGAGGCTTCGAGCCATGAGGGGGTTTCACCGTCCATCTTGTCTTTTGATTGGTTCGTTGTGCAAGTTTGGGGTGGTGTATGATCTAAGCGTTGAATTGTGGTTTGTGTTCAGCTTTTTCCGCTTTTCGCTTATGGAGAGAAGCAATGGTGGCTTTATGTCACCTGTCATTGGTCACCGCTACATAAAGGCATCATACGTTTATCACGAGAAAAGACAAGAAAAGATACGAATCTTTCAAGCGCGACGACCGCACAAGCAACGGCCAAATCCACGCTCAAACCTCAAACCAAACAACAAAACAACAACGCTCTCACTATGTCTGACGAATCAGCCTCCAAAAAGCAAAAGATGACCCCCGCCAACCCCCGAATCATCGCCCTCTTCGACGTAGACGGCACCCTCACCATCCCCCGAGGCGAAGTGACCCCCGAAATGATGTCCTTCATGAAATCCCTCTCCGAAAAAATCACCGTGGGAATCGTCGGCGGCTCCGACCTTCCCAAACAGGAAGAACAGCTCGGCGAGGGCATCGTTCAGGTGTTTCCCTACAACTTTTCGCAGAATGGACTTGTGGCCTATAAGGATGGGGAGCTTCAGGAGGTGCAGACTATTAGTAAGTTTTTGGGAGAGGAGAATATCAAGAGGATTGTTAATTGGACTATGAGGTATTTGGCTGATATTGACATCCCTGTCAAGGTGAGTTATGTGTTGTTCAAAAATACATTAACACTTTACATGAGAATATATCTTACACAAGATACACATCAAATACACACATCCATCCAGCGTGGTACATTCATCGAATTCCGCTCAGGAATGATGAACATCTCCCCCATCGGACGCAACTGCTCCCGAGAAGAACGCAACGACTACGAAAAAGTCGATCTCGAACGCGGCATCCGTAAAACCATGGTAGAAACCATGAAAAAGGAATTTGCCGACTTGAACCTAACTTACAGTATTGGCGGTCAAATTTCCTTCGATGTATTCCCGTCCGGGTGGGATAAGACGTACTGTTTGAAGTTTTTGAAGGAGGGTGATTTTGATGAGATTCACTTTTTTGGTGATAAGACTTTTGAGGGTGGGAATGATTATGAGATTTTTAGCAGTGAGAGAACTATTGGTCATACTGTTACGTCGCCGGAGGATACTAAGGAGCAGTGTACCAAGCTTTTCATGAGTTGAAAATGAAAGATGAAGGATAGAGAAAATGTGTGATGGTATTGGAGTATTGAATGCAATTCATTCAATCTGGGTTTGATGCGATATGAGGTGCTAGATTCATATGGTACATTGTTAACATTAATCAAGTGTCATGAATCTTATTCATTAATGAGACATCCTTGTTGCAAAGCGGTTCGCATGTATCTACATCTGAATGATAACAAATCGTTTGCTATCTTATCACTAATTCTGTACCTTTACCTAGCATGTGGTGCTCCGATCCGGAATGCTTGCTAATATTGAAAGCCGAAGACGTCCATTACTTGACAAATGGCAGAGCAAGGTACGACAGATAAAACAACTTCCAAAGATGCATGTAATACTTGTAAACTTCTCCGCTGTCCTCTGCATTAACATCTTGAGCTTCATATATTGTTGACCATCCTGCTATCAGGCAGCCTATACCTACAAACCCTCGCCTTACTGAATCTACAACAGTCGATGCTGCCATTGCGCGTTGTACTAATGTTGCACCCACCACACTAAACAAAAGTGTCAACAAATTCTTCATCATACCAAATACTCTCTTCTGGCCAACTCTCACCGTGAAAGATCTTATGTTGAATATCCTATCTCCAACTGCATCTGGCACGTCTTTCATCAAAGCAATCACAATACCAAAGATTCCAAAGAACAAACTTGATGACCAACATTTCCAATCATGCATCAAACATTGCAATACTCCAGTACCAGCCATATTTACCGCAGCTCCAGCAGCACCAAATGCAGCAGTCAAGGCATGGCTGTAAAACCCAGCATTAATAATAGTCCCTCGTACAGCCACTATACAAAATGCAGCTAGCAATGGATGCCTCTTCATCCTAAACGGAGGCAACGAATACATCGTCCCTAAAATAAACGATCCCCATAATGCCACTCGAAGCCCAGATGTACTAAACACTGGATGGACTACACTCATCGCAAGTGATATTGCAAGTGCGGTACAAACCACTCCAATAGCCGTCGACTTCTTCAAAACTCCCTTGGCAATCACCAACTCTGGCTTATTGATTTTGTCAATTTCCACATCGGTGATTTGATTCAAGCCCGTGATGTATAGATTCATCAATAGTGAAGGAACCGCCGCATACATCAGCGCTGCTAGCGATTGTTTGGTAAAGAATGAGGCATATGTCGGAGACGCCAGAAGGAAGATGGAAGGAATGGCTATGGCCGAACCTATGAGCGTATGAGGACGGGTGAATCGCCATAAGACAAGTGGGAATGATGGCGGCTTGGTGAGTTGTTCGTTTGTTTTTCGGAGTTGCTCTGTTGATGGGTCAGGCTTTTCATCTGTATCCTTGAAGGTTGTTGGCGTAAGAGATGGCTTCTTAACGTCACCGTTGATGGATTCAAGAACGTTGACGGAGTCACCGTTTACTTTGCTTTGGAATGGAGCCTCATTCCACAATCTGATTTTATTGTATGATGCATATGAACCTCTGGAAGATGCCGTTATTGCGGCCTTTTTGGGCGAACCAAATCCCAAAGCGTGTTTCGCCAGTAGAAGAGCGGTAGCAGAAAGAAACAGCCGCGCCATTATGGGTATGCTTCTTAACTAATCTGAATCTCCACCTCTCTGCTATCCTTGTCGATTAGCTGTGATGTGGTAGTTTGTTGGTGGCCTGCCCGGCGGTCGGCGGTGCGTGTTGGGAGATGAGGGAACTGGATGTTTCAAAACAGAGGAGTACTCATTCTCCAAAAGCCTCACTTTCTTTCTTTACCGTCTAAATTCATCAGAGCATTTAATCTCAAAACACTATTTCGATACAAAGTAATGTCACGCGTACTTTTTGCGAGCACTGGTTCTTTTTACGTGATTTTCTGAAAATGAGCACTCAACCTACAGGTTTAATATTTATATGGTATTTCGACAAAATGCGCCCAGGGTCCTTTTTACTGTTCGTGTCTGAAAAAAATTGGCCTCTCTATCTCCTCCTACGTTCTAACAACATAGCCATGAAGTCCATCCTCTCCTTCGGTATCGCCGCAATAACCGCCGCCACAGCCGCAGCAGAAACCACAGTGGCAGTTCTTGAATTCGGCCCAGGCGGATCCGTCCGCCGCACCGCCTCCATCGATGAGTCCACCCCAGCGGGTGCTGCCTCCTTCTTCAGCGCCATGCATACACCGTCCAAGGCTCACAGGCAACAGTCCGGTATGTCTCTAGTTCCCGATATTTTCAACAGGGCCGATGCCGGAGTCGTCTTGGGTCTCAGCGGAGCCGGCGTCTCCTCCATGGAGTCGGCCATGAATCTCCTCGTTGAAGGAGCCGCCGACGTAGTTGGCACCTTTGTCACCACCGGCACCACCGCCGAGGTTATGAAACGTGCCTCCAAAAACGGAGAAATCACATCCGATGAATTTGAAAGGCGTCTCGTTGCCACTGTCGAAAAGACCTCCTCCGAGGAGATGCAAGTCGTATCCCTCTCCGTGAACGAGGAATCCGCGTCCGAAGCCGATGCACAACTCAACCGTATGCTCGCATCGCTCAAAGCCCAGGCCAAAGAATCTGGAAAAACAATCGTTGTTCATCTCGTTGTGGACACCCCGTCGTCTAGACGTCGTCTTGAGGATGCTCAACAACAAGATGCGGCACAGGACGATGCAGTGAACCAGGATGCTTCATCTACTTCTTACTACGGACAAAAGACAATGTATGAGATTCAAAACTTTAACACTATTGCATGGACTTCGGTGGGACTTGTAGTGTTGGTTATGTATGTGATGAGTCATTTTATTGCCATGCCTTTGATGCCGGATACGTTGTTGCATGGGGAGGCGGCCAAGTTTGGAACAGATTAGTGGGGGATAGTTGGTGATTTTAGAGGGGTTGGATAATAGGGCCCCTTGGTTTGTGTGTTTGATGGATGCGTCTTGATCTACACTAATTCTTAAGATGCTTGTTAGTTTTTGTTTCTGGAGTATGCCGTACATTGGCCAAAGCAAATGCCCAAACAATGGGTAGCATAAGCTCATACTTTGTAGCAAGTGCCTTTTAGTGTAAACGAGTCAAAAGTCTTAAAAACTTTATATTTCATACCAACTCTGACTCTCTCTGACTTTGTTGCGGATAATAGATGTTGGCCATAAGTAGCAGTGTTCATTACTTTAGGTAACGCAAGTCAGGCATGTTAACAACTACGGCGTCTAGAGAACTGAACAGAAAAGCATGCGTGCCATACTAAAAGTTGCAAATCACTGTACTAGCTCGAATATTTTGCTGCTCGGGTAAAGAGGCTATCGTGATACATCGAGTGATGAGTGCATTACTAGCCAACAGATCTTGCAGCAGTATCAGTCCAATCTTGAACAGTCACAGGTACCAGTCAATCTTGAACTACGCCGAAATCCCAGAATACGCAAGTCTACCCTTCTTGGCTTTTGATGCTATGAGATGAGATTTCTTTGATTTAACTGCATCAGGGACGAGCTCATCGACTGGTGCTTCGTTGTACCTGTAATTTTCCTTCTGAGCATCGGCTGAAAACTGCTCCCCAAGGCCATATTCATAAGCCTTGCCAAAGCCAACGGTGCCCCCAAACGTAGCATTTGTTCTACTCGAATGTGAAGTGGAGCCACTGAGCTGAGACTTTTTGGAGAGCAGGCTGTGAAGAAGCTTCCTATCCTCCTCAGCGCCGACAAGGACGGCAGTTTTGCGAACCTCAATTCCTCCAAAGCCCACCGACTCAAGTGTACCTTTCTCTGCGAGACCATCAACGATTTTCGTCTCCCTTACTTCCCATCGTTCATTATTTCTGATCCTCTTCTCACACGCAGCTATTTCATTGTCAAGCTCTTGCATCAAATCCCCGAGAATGTCAGCTTGTGATCTTACGGTGTTTTCAAGTTGTCGACAAGTTTGACCGAACTTCAATGCACTAATTGTTTCTAAACTGTGTTCGTCTTCCTGAGCTGCACACACGATCACGGCAGTCTTGCTATTTCCACCCAGACCCGATGATAAAAGCGCGGTCAGCTTGGAATTGGCGTAAGGGACGTATCGACCTTGAATAATTGATTCGACACAAGCCTTTAGGGACATGAGCCCAAGGTTGATGTACACTGCTTCTCTCATGCGATCACTCTTGACAAAGCCAGTGGAGTACTCAGATCCATTCTTTGTCTCGCTATCCATGTTGCCACCGTCATTCTGCGCCTTGACCAGCTCCTTTAACGCATCAACGTGGTTGGACCTACCAGCAACTAGGTCAGACTTTTTGACCTGCTCACTGCCTCCAAGGTCAGCCAGGAACAACTTGCTGACAATGCATTTCCCTGTATCAAGGCACTTCTGCTTCAGCGTTAAGATGACTACACTGTGTGCACGAGATGATCTCAAGTTCATGGCTGTTGCAGCCTTTCGTTTCTGCGCCTCTCCAATTGTAAGAAGGCGCATGACTTGATTAATGTCAGTCACCAGTACTTCAGCGCTGCCGTCTAAGACGGAGCGCTGCGCCGAAGCTTTGCTTTGACCTACACGTCTGCCTTTCTTGAACAGATCAAGAATGTCATTTCCGTACACTTCCACAAAGCTGATCTGTTTATGTTTCAATGACAAATCCATGTCGCAATGACAAATCCATGTGCTTAGAAAGGTACTGCCAAACGAACATAGATGATTATCATTACTTACACATACGTCACATTCTATATGGAGATTTAATGCATTCTTCCTGTGCTCAAGCGCAGCCATTAGCTCTGAGCAAGCTCTTGGCACAATGCCCGCAACGCCAGAGCTGAATTCTTGCTCATTCTGAGCTCCAAACATGGTAAATGTCTTACCACTATTTGTTTGACCATATACGAAGCACGTGGCGCTGATTCCATTGATCACATCACAAATTAGTGGCCGTGTAGACCTATTGTAGACTTCCTTTTGGCTGATGGTATCTGCCATTACGCCGTCGAACTCAAACTCACGCAGACCCTTGGTTGAATCGACCACAACTACTCGAGAGTTTTCTACGTCAATGCGCTTGATACCCGAGGTAAGGAGGTCCCAACAAGGCTTATCGGCATTGGGAACTTCCTTTCCATCACACTCTGGCTTTTCAAGTTCATCCCAAGTATAGTCTTTAAACCAAGCACCCTGATCTTTAAGCACTCGCAATGCCTCTTTGTTCGAGTTTAGAGACTGGTCAATTCGAATTAACGCCAATCGTTGGTGAAGCGGGAGGACTGCCTTGCGGCCACGCTGGGCACGTTCGTAGTCATGGACGGGCGGTTTGAACCTAGCATAAACTGAAATACTAGTAGTTTGAGGGTTGGTGTCTGCTACATCCTTTGCTGCTTCCCAAAGATGGCGTTTCTTATCATTCTCAATAAACAGTGAGTTCCAAGTCTGATCTTTTGGTAGAGTCGTTGGAAAATAAATACCATGTTCGATGTGCAATCTATTCAATCGCCATTTGAACGATGCGTCCGTGGTGAAGATAGTAGAGTACCTCTTCGCTATGAACAGTGCCGCAGCTCGGGTTTCCCTATCGCAAAAAGCTAGCACGTTGAAAAGTGACTCCTCATCGCCTTCTAACTGGGCTGTGTCAGGTGCATTGCTATCGTATGTGCCCTGAGTATTGCCCATTTCTCTCAGACAGGCGAATGCGACCGCAACTTCTTTTAAGTTCAGACAATCTTCTGCGCAATGCTGCCTTTCGTCTTGTTCCAATTTACGTGTTGCAGATAATACCTCACAGGATGTCCTACCTAGAACATTTCACATCCCAAATCGCTTGTTTTTAAAATAAATCTAACAACTTCACAACTTCACTCGTCAGAGTGCTTTTGCATGCTCATGTTCTACTTTGCTATAAATGAATATTAGTGTGAATACTGTGTAATTACTGTTCTCTTACCATCTACAGAATGCTTTCACTTGGATGTTTATGATATTATGACTTTTCGCGCTTCTGTGGTATCAATCATATTGAAGAATCCAACCTATTTAAGGATTCAAGAGATCAGTGACTGTCTTTTGACAGAATTCCAAGATAATGATTTATCAGTATGTAACAAGTGAAACTTACCCTTCTATCGTCAAAGATGCCATCGGTATCAACATCAAGAATTTCCCCATTCACAGCCAATGCTGTACCCCCAACCAAAGTCAATTCACCCCTGAAAGTCCTTTTTACATCATATTCAAATTCACCAATATCAGTCTTTTGTTTTCCTTCTTTGCCAGTTTGATACCTACGAGTCATGATCATTTCAAATAATGTCTTGCCATCACTCGAAGATGTTGACCACGTCCCTTTTCCTGATAGAAATAAAGGTCCATTGGTGGTGCCAACAGTAATTGTATTATCTGCATTCAAATAGATATCAGTGGTGCAAGTTTCTGCATCTTCCAATTCTTCCAGTTGAAAATGTTTGTCTCCAGGATAGTCTGGATCATTTGGACTGAGACTTGATGCATATGCGAATGTTGTGCTTGCTGCAGCCCTAATAGGTGCATAACTTCCAGATGATGTGTGTTTAGACGCTGAACCCTCACGAAAATCTTGTATCGCCTGTCCTCTCGACGCAGTCAAAGCAACTGCACCGTAACTACCTCCGTTAGCATCAGATGGACTCGGTGCAGTATGCTTGGAGGCAGACCCCGCTTTAAAATCTTGCACCACTTCGCCACCACCGTACAAAGTTGACACGTGCGAAGCTACATTGTTGGAATATCTATTATCGTTTGTCTTGGGCGAAGAGGTGACTGTTTCAATTGGACTGAAAGATTTCGATCGATGGGATCTTGTGTCTTCACCAGACGCTGCGTGTAGAGGTTGGAGCCTGGGGAGAATTTTGTTGAATGTGAATGCAGTAGACGAGGCAATAAGTGCTAGTAAGGTGAGAGAGCGAAGACTGGATAAACGGTTCATTTGAAGTGTTTGGTTGGTTTACTTGAGGAGGAAGGACACGAGGAAGAAGGAGAGGAGGCGAGATAAACGCGCACTTTAAATGTCAAAGGTATTTAATTCTGAAGAAAAAGCATATACCTTTATGCTTCCGGAATCTCGCCTTTCTCTCTTCCTCCTTCTCCTCCTACTACTACTCTAGAGAGAGCATCATTTTCATTTATCATCACAAGAATATAAGTACATTTTTCACACTGATCAATACAACATCCTTCACACAAAAAATAGACACCAGTCATATCCTTGTTTTCTGTCCAAGAAGTCACCATCAGGATACGGATCATGTAACATCTGGAATTTTCCATCACTGAGATGTCTTGCTACTATTGTGTGCCCAAAATCACCTCGTGGCAACTTACCACGCATAATGCATATCTTGCCTTTGTACTCTTCTGGCACATAGTATCACCTCAAATTATTTGCCACGCAGTTGCAATTCTTGGGTGCATTCAATGAAAGCAAGGTACCTTGTACCATTTCATTCAATCGTCGATTAAAACCCTCCAACTGCGACATAGTAATTCTCTCGTTATTCAAGACAAAGTATATTTGAGTCATGCAATTCTCAGTAATGGCGGCCAACCTCTCATTTTCCTCTGGCGAACGATTGCGTCTGATCTCAGCTGAAGTATTCAATGTTGTGTGATCACTTGTGTCGTATTTTGCAGGCCGAGTCCCCAAGCGTGATTCGGATACACTTCCCATTGCCACCCGACCCATCACTGTAAAACTTCGTGATTGATACATCATATCTCTCAGAAATTTCCACAAAGTTTGGTACATCTAGCAATGCCAATCCGAATATGCTTGCAACTGCAGCCTGTATTGCGTTGCCCTTTCCCCGAATGAAGTTGTTCTGGTACACCCTCCTAGAAGTGAAAAGAGGACGGAGCCTTGCATGGTTGTCGGGTTGCAAAGATGTTGCCAGATCAAGGTTGGTTAGTTTGAGTAAATTTTCTGCTGGCATGAGTCTCCCTCCAACATTTATGTTATTGACAGTATCGAGTGTGCATGTTTTGGAACGACAATGCGTAGGACTCATTTTAATTGTACCTGCATCGTTCAAGAATGCTGCCAATAACTGGAAGATATCACTGATATATTCACTTTTGTCTTCATGTGAGATTCTTTTCAAAGGATGGATCTGTTGTTTAGGGTCTGGTATAGGATTCCACTGTGAATTTTTGGTAAACTGCACATGTCTCTTTGACTTTGAATATGACCTTAAAAGCTGCTCCGACAAAGTCAATGGTAGCGATGATGGCAACTCTGAACGAGATCGTGTATGTTTTTTCGGCGGCGAGGCAGCGTTCATAGTAGGGGGTGCATTGCTAAATCTGAAGCTAGAGAGCAACGTAAAAGGTATCCTTTAGTTATACTCCGAGCAAGGATACAAAAACGGGATCAATTCC
>JALLPI010000697.1:0-15753 GCA_036939935.1 Cyclotella atomus | reverse complement strand
TAGCCAAATGTAGCCAAACGTAGCCAACGTAGCCAACCCGGGGTGCACAGAAACCTGTATATTTTTTTTGGCGAGATTGGCATCAGTTGTACCTTCTAAAGATACCTTAAAATTTTCTTGAATTTCTGAGTCGTTTCTCCAAATCCACATGCTTCCTGGGACTGACCAAACCGAAAACATGGAAAAATCTCAGGAAATACAGAGAAGCCTGCAGAAGCACAGAGAAACGCAACAAGATTTGCAAAGAAATGAAGAGAAAAGAAGAGAAAAAGTTGGAAAAAGCAAGAAAAAGAAAAGCAAGATTGGTAAAAACAAGCTTCTCCATGATTTCTCCTTTGATTGTAGTTTCTGTTCTACAAGGCTGGTCCAGTAGTACTCATAGGTAGGAACTCGTACTAACACTAACAAAGTCATTGTGAATGTGGACTGAAAATTTTGTTCCCTTCTCCCTTCTCCCTCTTTTGCTTTTTCGGTGACGTCTGCCTGCTGCATTTCTGCTGCGCGCGCCTTACTTGTGTCTCAACTCTCAACTCTCACCAAGGCGCTGCTTCCACTCTCTTTCTGCTCCCTCTTGCTAGAGAGAGACCATTGAATATTACATATGTGAGTGAGATGTAATAGCATAGATGTTGATTGCACTCAATGTGAGAGGAGCTTGTGCCCCTTGCCTCTCTTCGTGCCAAGAAGAGATGCCGCCAAGTAGTGTGATGTGATATGATCGGTGATCGAGAGGTTCCGGAATCTCGAATCTGCTACTTTGATCTTGCTTTCAACTTTCATTTCTGTCAACGCTACTGAACGCGACCAGTAGTTATGGTATCTCTTTTGTAGAACTGGATGGAGTGCAAGATGCAAGAGGCAGATGCCAAAGCTGATTTTGATTTCACGGGCGGAGGCGCTGCTATTTTTCTACAGTCGTTTGCTTGATCTCCGTTGTCAGCATCAAATCACTCACACATCAGTTCTGTTGATCAACTTTTGTACTTTACAGCAAACTGGTCGGTTCACACTTACGGTGAGGTCAATAATCAATGAAGAAAATGTCTCCAAGAACCATAAATTTCGATCAGAACATGCCAATTGAAGCCTGCCTAGTCACAGCAGAGATGGCAGGCAAGGTCTTTTAGTGGTCAGAGTATGTCATTTTCTATCAATTGGTCAGAGGTAATTAATTACTCAGGAAAGAAATTACTCNAGTATATAAGCCGTTGGTGGCACTGACCAATTGGGTCAGTTTGACCTACTCTGACCACTATTATCAACACCCAGATGGCACGCCTCCTCGAATACAACTCAGATCAAGAAGAGGACGTTTCTTGCACCGAAGAAGAAACAAACAGTGCAGAACTGGCCAACCCAGTTAAGAGCAGGCGTTACTCGCTCGGTTCCGTTTCCTCGGTTGATGAAGGATCAGTAGGGGCATGGGGAGCGGGGCCGGGGTTGGATTCAATGGCTCTTTTGGATCGTCTTGGAGCTAACCTTACCGAATCGGAAATGGCACAAGTTGCTCTGACAAGAGCTAAAGAATCGATAGCCGATTCCTTCTCCTACAAAGGTAGAATTGATCGAATTAACGTTGACAACATTCCAAGTTACATAAAAGATCAGATGCTACTAGGACAGCACTTGGGCAAGGGCAGTTTTTCAGATGTATTTGAGGTCACAGTTACTCTGAAAGAGCCGAATGCATCAGATAAAGTCAATGCACTATTGGCCGATGCCGCAAAAAAGTCCACGCGAAGTGGAGACAATGAGAAGAGCTCACCATTCAATCCAATCTCTTCTGGTTCTACAAATGATACTAATGGTAGAAGGAGACCTGGCCGACGCCACAGCATGAGTAGTTCAGTTTGTGTTAGCTCCTTGAGCAATGTGCCTGAATCTAAAGTTACTCATCAAAGCAAACGTATGACCCTTGCTCTGAAATGCCTCAGGCCTCGAGCTCGAAGCAATTTTGAACACTTCCTTGTTGGAATTGAGGACCTGATTCACGAAACAGCGATTTTTTCATCTCTTGAACATCCGAACATCATTAAGCTTTGGGGCCGAGCTGGTGACAGTGCCTCCTTGAAACTAAGATGGGTACTTCATTCTCGTTGATAGGCTGAAGGATACACTCCAAGACAGGATTGATAGGTGGGCTAAGGACTTTCCAAACGCCAGGAAGAATCCTCCTTCACTTAGCCAGATGAAGGTTGCTTGCGAGCTCTCGGACGCCTTATCATATCTACACATGTCCAACGTAGTCTATCGGGATCTCAAGCCAGTAAGTCATATTCAGTTTGCCTGCAATGATCATCTCGTTCATAAAATCTCATTGCATGTTATGTTTTGTATTGTGTTTATAGGCAAATGTAGGATTCGATTCAGGTGGCACGCTGAAGTTGTTTGACTTTGGTTTTGCAACCAAAATTGCACCCGAAGGTGAAGATCCCGATGAATCAAATGATCCAAAACTCCTCTATGACATGTGTGGTACGCTTCGATACATGGCCGCTGAAGTCAGATCAGGTCATGGCTATGGAAAAGAAGTTGACGTCTATTCGTTTGGGATACTGCTCTGGGAAATGTGTGCTCTCAAGAAACCTTTTGCCAGTGTCAAGTCAACTGAGGACTTTAAGGACAAAGTCTTTTCGAAAGGAGATCGCCGCATGATAGGCAAGTACTGGCCAGAGGATCTGAAGGATATGATACAGAGGTGCTGGTCACACGATCCAACTAAGAGGCCAACGATGCAATACGTCAAATCGATGCTTTCTGCTTTGGTCTGCGAGCTGAAGTCCAAACCCTCAAAAGAACTATCAAATTCCTTGCGTGGTTCATTGAGGATGAGTTTTGTTAAGATAAGACGAGTTTCGATTGATTAGAATCAGTTTGATCAATCTTTGACTGTCGAATCAATTATTTTTCGCTTTTTGGGGTGTTCTATGGTACATTTTGTAGTGATAGAGGATGCGATGCCTTCTCTTTAGTGCCATGGGCTGGGTTTAGATAAGGTGTTACAATGCCTATGATGCATTTGAATTTTCATTTGCTGCCATTAAAAATATTATTAGATACACACAGGCTGATTGCAAAGTATCGCCGCATGAAGCTAAACTCTAGCAGGTCCCACCACTTAGCTGCATAGCTAGTTGCTTCCCATCGGTCAACTTTTTCTCGCGAACCAGATTGTACAATCGGTAATCATCAGCATAGAGCTTTTCTCTCACTAGTTTCAAGAGCTCAGGAGTATAGTACTTGTCTAAAGCATCTTTCGAATTCTTTGAATGCCCATACGCAGTATTAGCAGCAGTTGCATTCCTCTCTTCGTCTTTTTGTTGAAAGCCCACGTGCTCTGTATGATTGTGCGGGTACGATTTGAGCCGACACATGTGTAGCTTGTGTCCTGCTTCCTTATCAACACCGCCATTTATAAAGTGTTTGCCGTGACTTTCCCATAGACCGACACTGTCCAATAATTGTTTGGTGTGTTCAGGAGCATTGTTGATGTCACCTACGAATTGAAATCGATCGAGGTTGGCAAATAGTCCACAAGACATGATTTGTGGTCGCCAGTCTGAACAATGGGTTATATCATGTTAGCGTTAGCATGTAAAACAAGAAAGACATGTAATGTAATAACAAGACTCACGTGGATCAGAACACCAGCCTAACCCAGTCATGCCATTCAAAACACTTCTGTCATTTTTATTGACCTTGCACCCAGTCTCATTAACCTCCATATCCAATCTCTGAACAAAATCATCAAATGTAAAGCCAGCAGCAGTAGCATTCGTCCCAAGGGCATCAAATATCTTTTCCTGTCCTGATACTGAGGCAATCTTATCAAGATAGGCACTCAGTAATCTTTCTGCCGGTTCTCTGAGAAAGACTGCCCACGTCCATTCTTTAGATGTGAATATTTCTTCTTGTACAGAGGGTGTCAACTTGTCGAAACGAAAAAAGTCGTTGTCCATTTTGTAGTGAGGAAGAGACGGGTCTGTATTTGGTGTTAAAGGGAAAATTGAGACATGCTCACAAAATCACCTCATTTCTACCGATAACTAATGAATTGGGTAATGACTCACAATCTTTAGCTCCAGCTACAAATCTGGAAAATTGAATCCATTGAGTTATACCAACTGTTGATTGTACAGAAAATTGTGTGTTAGACTTCTCCAGTCTATTCATCTATTCATGGATCCGTCTCAGCATAGATAAAATCACGTACCTTTGGGTATACCGCAAAACGCGAACTTGGCACTCGGTAAGATAAACACATGCTGCCAAGCACCGGATCCTCCTCCATTTGATGCAAGACTGCATCCTGGCTCTGGGACATGCCCATATACCGATGCTGTTGCCTCATCATCATCTTGTGCAGCTGATGATGCTGATGTCAAATCTAAATCTGAATGAGAACACCAAGTAACATTCGGCACCAACCAAGGAGGATGTAATACACATCGATCTTTAAGCTCCTTAAACGTCAATGAGGTAACATTTCTCAAATGCCCATATTTCTCCTTTAGTTCCACAGTCTCAAATGGATACAAGGGGTCAGTGCAAGCTCGTTCATTATAACATGTTCCAAAGCACTGCATATCTTTGGGTGTTGGATGTGTATCAATTTGGATGGCTGGTACGCAGCATTCATTGTAGGTGATTGGACGAAGGGCTTCTGGTATCTTCGATAGCTTGTAGGTGTGTGCGGTTGTTGCTTTGGTTGAATCTGCAGATGAACCGTCGTCGTCATCATTGGTGTCGTTGGAACCCTCCATTTCGGGAGGTCGCTCTTCCTCTTGAAGTAAATTAGCATGTCGATCTAAAGGATCAGCTCGATGATGATGGTAGCCCTCCTCTATCCTCGATTGTTCATCCAACATCCATTCATGATCGATGGTATCGAAGGACGAATCCTCGGAGGCGATCCAAATGTAAGTTATGGACAGGAGCCAACATGAAAGTAGAATACGTTTGGCTAGTGCGCTGGAAGTTTGGCTTCCGTTTGATGGATGGTTTATTGCGGAAGATGTAGAGGATGCCATTGTTTTCAAGTCCTTATCTCTTCCCTCTGCCGCGTTCAATGATACTGAAAGGTTACGCTTCCAGTCATCATCGTACTCATCCTTTGCTTTCCCCTCTCATTACCTTTCCTTATTCGAAAGCATCTTTTCCTCGTCTATTTCCCACTACTTTTGTTCACTTCAGCAACAGCGAAACTCACGCACCACAAGAAGCAAGAAGGCAGAAGAGCACGATTTTATAAAGTCCATTTCAGTTGATTTGCAAACGTTCTCAGGGACGATCGAATTGAGCACCTTTTAGAGACACAAAACAAAGAAATAATGTTGGCCGCAGACAAACTGCAGCTACAAAGCTCACTAAAGCAACAGGCTACGGCCTTGAAAGAGAAGGAGTTTAATCTGCATCATAATAATTTCAGTGAGTGGTTGTTATTATCTAAAGCTCGCATGCTATGTGTTCTAACTTCTCAAACATGTGAATATGTTTTGTGTTGCAGTGACGGTGGGGACACAGGCGGCAGTATTGGCCGGTTTGGATGTTACCATGTTTATAGAGTTTCAACCTCCTCCTAATTCAGAATGGGTGAGTCTGAAATTGATACTGTGTCTATTGGTCTGATCTGGTTGCTGCGAGATCTGAACATTTCTCTAACTTGATCCTATCGTTCGCCACAATCATTGCTGGGTATGAACAATCACACAACAATGCTCTACAAATGTAATGCAACAATTATCAACTCTGCCTGATCACAAACAACAACAACAACATCCTCTACAGTCCATCATTCTGTTACCAAGAATACTGAAATTCGCTTACTACGTCTGCATAACATCAGCATTCTGCTCCAACATCCTTGTAGTAGCTCAAACCACAATCCTCTCCGTCCTCGGTGCCTCCCTCGCCCTACGTGGTCCCGACGGCAGTATGATGACAGCCACAGACGGATTGTACCACGAACGAGCCATAGTCTTTCGTAACTTTGGATATGGTCTGGTGTTGACATTAGCATCGGTAGTAATATGTGTTTGGTTGCATTTACACTGGGAGGCTTCCTTGGTATGCTGTCTGATATCTTTATTTACACTGCATAATATGAGAAGTACATACTATAGAATCGTGAAAAAGTTTGACTTTGACGAGGCAATGACTGTGGATTTGTCGGATTTCTTTCATTTTACGTCTCCGGCGGCAATACAGGGTGTGCCCATGAGGAGAATATTGGAGGAGGGGGCCAGGGGTTTGGGTATACATGTTGCGAGAGGTGGGGATAAGAGTTCGTTTGATACGGATGAGGAAGAGGCTTTTGTTAGAGGGAGACAAGTTTCGCCGAATGGTAATCATTTGAATGGAGTGGAGAGATTTATGACCGTGTAGAGTAGGATTGTGTATTACTAGAAAAATCAAGTTGCTAGGACATGCAGCTGATACAACAACTTAGAATGATCAATTCATAAACCAGTGTAATTTGATTGAAATGCAGTCAGTTGAATTTGTTATGAAGTGTAGTACGAGTTGGCCTTTGATATGCAGTGATACGTTCATTCGTCCCATGTCTCCTCTACCCACTCGGGAGATACCAACATGACATCTTTCCATTGTTTACCACTCACAACAGCTGTTTCTTCTAAAGACAACAGCCTATTGTGCAAGAGTGTCCCTGCTTCAGCGTTGACAAATACAGAGCGAGGAAGCGTTGAGGACCATTTCAATATCTTTTTGCTTTTCATTTCGCACAAGATGTGTGTGATCCCATTATGGAGGTGACTTGATATCACTGCTCCCATTGTGCGAAGAAGTGGCAGCACGGCGATAATACTCCCTTGTTGTTTTCCTTTGACAATGCTGCTTTCCCACCGCGCACCATCGCTAAAGTTTTCTTCATTTCTCGCATCCGTCTCTTCTTCAAATCCAACATCTTGAAAGATATCCGGGTAGACAACAACTAACCGATGCATTCCATTCGTAGTCGCATCTTTTTGATATGGCCATAGTTTTTGCAGTTTGCCACCAAACACCCACCTATCAGACTCGTCAAGACTCGACATAGCAGTAGATTGCCAAGTAGGCTTTACATCTCTTTGACCAGGACGAGGAGACAACCGTTGCTTTTTAGCAGCATTTTCTCTCCCAATTATCTCAAGAGCTCTTTGAAAGTCAATCATGTTTGATTCGTCCTCTGTCCGTAGCCCATACTCATCTTCCCTGTTATTCAAAGAAGCGGCTGCAGTTTTGGTCATAAGCAAATAGTCAGCTCTGCGAGGACGAACTAGTGTTGGCAAGGTTAGCTGAATCGATTTGTTTTTGCTTCCCACATCACTTTTCAGAAACTTTGAGACGATTGAGAACGGAAATGTCCATTTGGTTATTCCTCCCATTTCAAAGAAGCGCCGAGTCTGTTGTTGGCACAGCGATTTATTATTTTATGAGGACGGCAAAAATACAACTCGGATTTAGAAGATCCTAGTATGGTCTTACCTGTGCATCTCTTTTTGTTGTGGTACAAATCATGTGATCTTCGTTCGTTGCAGCTATGAGATCCTGATAGATTGCGACTTTAGGGTCGTCAATTTTACCTCCGAGGATAAAGTCACTTCCAGTATGACTGGACAGTTCACATTTTCCACCATGAGACTTTACAAATCTAATTACATCTTCGCGGGAAGTTACAGAATTGGCTTCTTCTTCCCAGCCATTTTCTCTAGCTTCTGCTGCAGCAAATGCATCGTTCTGAAGGCAGTAGCTTCCTGGCAGTACAGTAAATGTAAGTCCATCCAGGGCGTGGCTCAGTAGATTGTCGACTTCAGGTATGCTGAAAGTCTTGACCTCTGCAGTCTGTTTTCGGGATTTGGATTGTTTCTTTTGCTTTCCACTGCGCTCGAGTTGCTTTGCTGTCAGGAATCTTGATGCTTCGATTTCTGCCTGTGAATCAAATTGCATAGGATCTGCATCATGATCGTTTTCAATAAACATACTGGCCAATTCTGTGAACGTTTGCACCTCATCATGGGGCTTTGGGCCTTGAGGAAAGCCTTCAGCTCGTATACTCGTAATTCTTGGAAATCGAAGGCCGAGGCCAGCAGACATACTGCCAGAAGCAATGATTTCAGCTGAATTGAGTGTGAGAACAAAGGAATCTTCTGGATTTATCCACAAATCAGGACGATCTTGCTTATTAGGCTTCCATCCTTCAGAGTCCCCTTGAGAAATCCTCTGGAAGGACCGCTCTGATATGAAGTCAGGTAGGGAGTCATCAACAGCTTCAAACCATTTGCCCAAACGCAAAGGTATGCCAGGTTCCGCTGTCGAACAAAAATAGCCAGATAAGACAAAACTACAGATGCAGCGCAACACCCCATGCAGCTATCTAATCTTACCTTTCTGAAAGCCAGTAGTTTTCATGACTTTTTCGATGTCTCGATTGAAATTGACTTTGCATAGCGTGAGATACTTGATATTGCCTTCATCAAGGCCTAGGCTATCGTCAATTATGCCAACTAATAATGCACTGAAGAAACCAGCCTGTCTGAATCCGTCCGCGTACTTTCCTCCTAAAACTAAAACGTCAATATCAGATGCTTGACCGGATGCATCATAATCTGGCTTCAGCTTGTACCAATAACGAAGGCTGCGCGAGGCTGCGCCGAGATAGTAGGGCGAAGACAAATCTTTGAGTACAAGGCCTTCGGATCCGGCAGCTTCGACTATTTCTCTGTAGCAATGTTCTAGTGCTGCCGAGCGCTGGATCTCAATATCTTCATGTGATCTTCCCGACAACCGCTCGATATCAAATTCGGTTGATTTGGACCCATCACACATGGCTAAAAGTATTGAATCCAGTGCACAATGCGACTTTCCGTATTCAAGCGAGCCACTAGCAAAATAATCCCCGGCATTCATGCTTGTGCCATCAGCACGAACAACTAAGCTTGGAATAAGTTCAACTTCGTGCTGCTGTGGAACTATCAAGTTGTAAAGGATACTCTTGCGACGGATCAAGTCGTAATTCACAATGCTACCAGCAATGATGGGTTCGTTCTGTGGAAACAGTTCTTTCGATTTTGAGAGGAGATCTCTAGCCCCGGGGCCGTCTGTCAGAAAGAAGTAGGAAACACTTGGTCAAAACGGATCCAAGATTGCGGAAAAAAGCAGTCAAGATCTCTCACCAACGTATAGTATGTCGAAAACGACGTACTTCAAGTAATATTGCTCGGGAGCACTGCTCTCTCGTATTTGCATTGCCTCACCAGTGGTGTTTCGAGTGATAGCGAATGCTTTCTCTTTAGCGATGGTCATCACGTTGGCATCTCTAGTGTCTTTGTGCAGATTGCAATCTCTCTCATCCAAAGTTCCATCTGCCAATCTTTGATTGCGACGCAGCTCTGCTACCGCACGGTTTGTGCCGAACGGCACAGCTTTGTTTTCGAGTGCATCCCATGCTACAACCTCGCCATCTAATATGACATCTACATCATATTTTGAGATGGCTGCACGAAGTGCTGGGCCAAGTGCTGGGCTGTAAAGAGGGCTGAACTCAATAAAGTTTGTCAGTATGGAGCTTAATATCTCGTTGGATCTGTTCAAGCTGAAACGACTTACCTGTACCAGACGTTGCGTCGTGTCTACTTACGCCAATACCGTGTAAGCAAAGGCCTTCCGAATTCAGCACAATCATTTTGTATAAGCTAAACTTACATGCATCATAACTTCGCCTCGCTTGATATGAACAAGCATCCTCTCGCCATCCATCTTGATCTCGCACGCAAATGCAGGATGCCTCAAAGCCAAACTTGACTTGGCAGGTGAGTTTGCCGGCAGCACCTTATCAAGCTCGTGATGTCTGTGTGCAATATCTCGGAGGTATGATTCAAATGATGTTCGATGGGATAGCATTGGAGACACAGTCTTTTGGATCTCAGGTGGGATTTGAGATTGTGGCCTCCATATTTCACTGAATGAACGCAGTGGATGTTAGAGTAATGAAGCAAAAAGTCGCTGCAGTACCAACTGACGTACCGATTCTGATCAATAATATCTCTTGCATTCTGATCATGAGTCATCTTCAATAATGAAACGTATTTAGGATCGCTCAGTCGCTTGCACAGCTCTTTCATGTTGTTGAATGCGCTGTACAGCTTCTTAGCATGGGGGTCGTAGTAGTCCAAGATGGAGTTGAAGTTCATCCCTATATCCATTCTCTGGAGTAATATTCTAACGATCCACTTGTGTTCCACCGACTGACATTCACAATAAAGACAAAAGGTGTGAGAATCTGCTGCTTGATCAAGGCAACAATCAACTTCGCACTCACACTCATATTTTTACTAATCAACTTCTCCAGCAACTTGACATATCGATCATGTTTCTTCATTTTCTTCCCCTGCTGACCACTACCGCCAATGGCATTCTCCAAACTCACCTTCCAAGTACTGCTCCCCTCCCCATCCGACGTTGCCATCTCAAACCGATCCTTCACAATATCAACCAACACATCCAACCATTCATTGATCTCCCCAACTGTCAAATTCGATCCCTTGCCCTTGACTGCACCCCCACCATATCGCTCCTCTGTTAACTGATGAATAACTACACTCAAATCACCCGCATACGTTCCATTATACTCCGGATCACGGTAATGAGTCAACCGTTTGTAATTTCGACTATTACTCAACAATCCCATGGCATCGCCCCAAACTTTGGCAATCGTGGCCTCTTTCAACCCGGTATGAGGACGCGATGAATCATGATCGGGACAAATTAGACGTAAGAACGGATAGGGTGATCCACCCTCCAAATAATTGAGCAGCGAATCCGGCAACAGGTATTTCAATCGTTCTTGTTTCGATACAGCCTTTTTACCCGTGGATCGTCGTTTGTTCCAGAGTAAATCGAGACGTTTGCATAATGTGTGGAAGGGGACGGTGTTGGCTTTGGTGTAGGATGGTTCACGTGGTTGGTAAGTGTCTAGTGTTGGAATTGTACCAGTTTCTTCTTCTTCGGAGGAGGATACTTCGTCATCATCTGTTGCATCATCGTCTTTTTGATTGGTTGCTTCTTGTGCTTTCGCTTTAGTATTGTTCACATCAGAAGATGATGAAGTATCAATGTTCATTGAAATAGCCTCATCTGGTAAAGCTTCACTTTTATTATGTGCAGCATTTCGTGCCTTGTCAACATCTGCAAACTTTGCTTCTGATGGATTCCATTCTCTTCTCAATTGTACATCATTAGCATCATTGGACCGCACAGCATGTTGTTCGTCTATAGCACGTAACTGTCTCTCAGTCTGATAGCTCCCATCGAACACTGGATGCAATGAAGCTACATTGTCATTGCCAGCAGAAGAAGTTCTTTTAGGTGGACTTTTGCGAAATGGAGATTCTCTCAAACCTCTTAATGGCGACATTCCTTTGGATTTGATTGGACTGGGATACATGTTGATATGCTTTGTGCTTCATTCTCTAGAAGGCGTTAGACCTGAGTGAATTGCGACAAATTCAGTTAATCAATAATCGATGCAGAGGTCTTAGTAGTCAAATACGAGAGCATACAGACACAATCAAGCAGCATAAAGCATCGCACATCTTGCGAAGACTCTCTCTAGAGCAGCAGTATCAAATCAATCTTCTTACCAGACGCTACGTCGGAGGTCGATCTGCTGGATGCTCGATTGCTGCTGCTGGCTGCGGTGCTGCTGCTGGCTGCCGCGCTCTGTATCCTCTTAGAGAGAGACGAGGATCAGAAGTGAGGAGATAGAGCGAGGCGATTAGGCTTGCGTAAAAATATAAAGTCGATATGAATTGGCCAAAATATAAAAAGTCGGAGTGAAAAATATAAAATGACCTTCGTATAGGAACTGATATATGACCGTCCAAAATGACCCTCAGATCTCTCACTTCCCTACATCAAAGGTATTGCGTCGGTGCTCTACTAGCTTCTATCGCGGATAGAACTTTTTATATTTCTTTACATTTTTTATATTGATTGGCCTCCAAAACACCCAAAATGTAAAATTATATTTTTATGCAAGCCTAGCTCTAGAGGCGAGAGACTGACCAAAACAACTTTGATACCATAGGAAAGGTTCTTTCACTAAAATTCAAAATCGACGGGCAGTCTCTCAGTCTTGTGGAAGCCAGCAGCAGCAGTTCACCATGGAATACGCGGAACGCTTTGCGGCATTGGCCACTCTATTAGATAGAAACGAATACGGTGAGCTACTTCAGTTTCAATTACGACGTTATCATTGCAGAGCACTAAGCTAAATTCTTCGCGTTATTTCATTTGAAGTGGATTATGAGAAATTGGTGCAGGCTCTTGTAGATGCCGCTGACCTCTCTAACATTTCAAGCGAGGCCAGGCTGTTCGTCGACAATCACGCTTTCACCATAGCGTACATCTTGATGAGAGAAAAAGACGAGATCAAAGCTCGCAAATCTGAACAGGTTCTGTCGGATTGGCTGAAATCGATTGTACATATTGTCTCTGAAGATTTGGCAGCAGCATCTCAATCCGGTCATGTCTGCAAGACTTTGCCGGCATTTCTTGAGCTCTTTGATGAAGTACATGATAGAAGGTGGGGCGATGCTCCACTCGGGCTTGAAAACCTTCTTCCCAATCTTGTAGCGTATCTGAAAGCATCTGACACCCACCCGTTACTCTTTCCAAAGTGGGATGCAATTATGACAATATTAAAACAGCTGAAGCCGTTTGGATCATGCGATGACACCTTCGACGTTGTCAGAATGGTTATGATTCGTCTTGCTATTGAAGAAGAGTTGTTACGCCTTGACGACGATGCCTTGGATATTTTGAAGGAAATCAAGGCAGCGGTCAATTATCACCCCCCGAAGAAAAGAAGAAACATGCCCTACTTCATTGAACTATATCGCGATGTTATTCTCTGCATGATTCATAGTCAAAAGATGTCATTGAAACAGATAGGCTGGGATCAGATTGATACTGTTATCAAATATAGCGTCAAGCTCAGACCATATCCTCTTGGCTTGCTTGTCATTGGTGCAGGAGATGAAGAAATTAATGGGACGTATGTAATTGAACCTGACAATTTGTCAGATAATGGGTTCCTGAGTGGTGTCGGATACATCAAAATCGATACGCGCGGCGATGAAGACAACAATGCAAATGGCCCGATGATCGCTATCAATGATTCTTGGTCAATTTGCCGGACAGACAAATTAGGAAAACGCTGTGAGCTGTATTATCGCTGGTCAACCAGCGAGTTTGAGCGGGATAGGCCGACTGACAAGACTACCTGGTACGTCGGGAGAAAAGGGAGTGTATCGCCTGGTCCGATAGTAGAACATATTGGCCTTATAGATTTTCGCAAAGCACTCGAACGTGATATTATTAAATGGGCAATCAATGATATATTAGAGCTGGCTATCAAAGATGTGAATTGTTCCCCCTGCGATGATGTTCGCGACAGTGCAGCCACAGCAATAATGAGCGTGCTCGGATCAGTAGAAACATATCTGGATTTGGTTGTGAAAACCGTGTCATTGAAGCGCACACTGCGTGTGGCAGAAAATGATCAATTTGCAGTGGCGGATCAAGACCACACCGAAGTGATCCGGTGGATTGAAGACATTGAAACCATTACAGTGATATGCAAAGGCATCGACATAGGAAAAGGTGCCTCGCACGAACTCACTCTTTTCGGGCTGTCAAAAGACGACGCACTTGACCATCTGAGTAGGTTACGTGATCGCTTGAAGGAATTCATTGGGATGGTAAGTCAATGAACGAGCTCTTTGTCGCTGTAACTACTCTTTACTAAACATTTTGTTGTCGATGCTCACAGAACGAGAACCCGTCCAAGCAACTCGACACCAAACAGCAGGATTGTCAAGCCAATGCTTCCACGTCAAGTCTCAAAAGGGATTTAGAAGATGTGTTCCCTGAGGTAGATGATGACAATTCACTCGAGTATATTGGCATCGACCAAGAGAGTCAGGAATCAAACTAGGCACAGATGTTGTGTTTCTCACTCATCTCAATTCGTCATGTCTGCCACTCTTTGCAATATCTCGCGACACATTTTCGAGTATTTCTTACAAGCCGCAGCAAAGCCACCTTCCGATCCCTCAAGTATATTGCCTCTTTGTGCCAAAGCAAAGCCTGCAGCTACTTTCAAGACATACCTTGAAAATTCTCTTTGCATCTCTGTACACTGCTGAAGTACTTGTCTTGGAAGCAAGCTCATATCATGCTTCTGTTCCTCCACCTGGTTGAAGATATTCAACAAGCATTCCACGTCATTGTTGTCACGACATGCCATACAAATTGCGATAGCGTGCGTTTGATCAGTCGGCTCGCCATTCCTTGCAAACAAAATTGGCGTGTCCTCCTGCTTTTTTGAAACTTCTCGAACCACAATCTTTATCAGCGAACGTAGCCTTTCCAAGTCAGCTGCCGCTACATCTTTCAGCCTATCTTTCCCTAGCATCTCCGACAAAGCTGCACTAAACTCCGCCAGGCTAATAGATGCATGCTCCAAATGCTCCGGGAGAACAAACCCATAATCAAGCAGTAATCTATCATTTCTAATCCTACTTTCACCTCCACCGCCATAATCAAAGAGTAATTCCGCTCCCGCCTCAATATCTCGTATTGATTTCAATGAAGTGGAATAATCATTATTTTCATCTCCATCTCGTCGTGATGAATGGCCAACCCACACATTAGCAAGCTCCCCAGAACCATGATTGACCAAATCAATAACGGGTAACATTCTCGAATGATCCGATGCGCAAATCACACCAATATTCTCCACTTGATCCGTCGATAACTCCTTGATTCTCTTTCGAATCAAGGACCGAGAACAAACATTAGATACTGCCCATTGTAACTCTTTCATAGATAATGACGATGGAGCAACCGAGTTGTATATGTGCTGCATACCCAGTTTCCTCCTCTGAATCACATTTGCCACATTTGGTGCCCATACCATCAAATCTCTCAAATAGTCGTCATTTTCATACTCAAAACTAACGGCATTGCAACACGGAGGCAACGATTCCAAAAACACATGAAATAGACTATCCTCTCCTTTCCTTCGTTCCGCCACCAATGCAATACCAAGTGGTAGAAAGAACAATTGATTCTCCATCACATATCTCCATGGCAAATTTCGTGCCATGCATTGTATTTCTTCATCGGATCCATCTGCCAATTGTCTTGATCCGAGTTGTAAATGGTATGGTATTTGAATCAACTCCGTGTTGGCGGGTATATATCGTTTGGCGTAGATACCACGTCCTTGGTGGGGAGTGGAGCGTATTTCAATGAATTCTTGTGCTATTTTGGCTCCGTGATGGATGGCCCAGTTGAATAGATTGTTGTCATCTTTTGTACTACTTGGCGGTGGTGGCGCTGCTGCTACTATATCGTCTGTAGGGAAGCCCCATGCTGCTTTCAGTGTAAGCAGAAGTAATAATATGATCATTATGGATGCATTTGCCATTTGTTTGCCTGAACTGTGGTGAATGGTATTAGGTATTAGAGCCATGTGTGTGGGGTTGCTACGTACTATTAGGAGCTATCTATGTAGTAACTCCGTGGTGACCGCGTGGTACAGAGGATCCAAAAAACAAAGGCTCCTTGGTACCAGGGAGGTGTTCCGACTGCTCCTCCCTGTTGGTATACCGTTCTTCCGTCAAACCATCGAGGAATCGCCAACAATCATCATCGTCAAATTCGCTATCAGATACATCAGATTGAGTG
>JALLPI010000696.1:0-16961 GCA_036939935.1 Cyclotella atomus | reverse complement strand
TTCGTTGTAATATCCAAGTTTGTCTTTGATAGTTTTAATCTCCCCTTGGAGGCGAACAACTCTCTTCTTCACAGCCCTACACTGATTCTCAAGTGCAGCATATCCAACTTCATCGTCGTAGTCGAAACCAGCATCAACATCCCTCTTTCGTTCAGCTTTCATGGCGAAGAACTGCTTATCCAAATCGGCTTTTCTCTGCTGCTTATCAGCCAAATCATCTTCGTACTTCTGCAACCTCTCAAGATTCTCTGCACGATTTGCATCATCCTGGTGATGTCACGGTTGTACACAGCTGTGCCGATGTGAGAGATATGGAAGTCCCCACTGCTGTCTTCTGACAGCACAAAGGATGAAGGAGGGACGGATAGGATGTAAGCGAGCTTGCGTGCTTTCTCCTCTTTCTGACTAGCATGCAAAAGACCTCTTGCGTTGGAGGCACTGGTAGTCTGTTGAGTATCTACAGCAGCGGCATTGGGGTTGCCAGAACTAGAATCGTCGTCTGGCTCCTGAGAACCATCTTCTGGCTGGAAGTTTTCNGATGGTGATGTCACGGTTGTACACAGCTGTGCCGATGTGAGAGATATGGAAGTCCCCACTGCCGTCTTCTGACAGCACAATGGATGAAGGAGGGACGGATAGGATGTAAGCGAGCTTGCGTGCTTTCTCCTCCTTCTGACTAGCATGCAAAAGACCTCTTGCGTTGGAGGCACCGGTAGTCTGTTGAGTATCATCTAGAGCAGCGGCGTTGGGGTTGCCAGAACTAGAATCGTCGTCTGGCTCCTGAGAACCATCTTCTGGCTGGAAGTTTTCAGACTCATTGGATTTGGGATCATCGAGAAGAGCCACATTGTTGGATTCGGGCACAGCGGCATGCTGACGATAGATGAATGGGAGGTGCAGGCAATATTATGACCTTCGGCAGAGGTGCAATGATAAAGGGTGGAGATGATGTAGACAAAAGCCGCCGATGAAGTCGGCAGTTCATTGGCAGCTCATTGAGAGGAGAGTGAGAGGTACACGATGTATGATGTAAAAAGAGGAGGAGCGCTAAGACANATGAAGTCGGCAGTTCATTGGCAGCTCATCGAGAGGAGAGTGAGAGGTACACGATGTATGATGTAAAAAGAGGAGGAGCGCTAAGACACAAAAAAGTTACACTATGACCCTTTTGTGTGAGTATGTATGTAATGTAATGTAAATTTGCTAAGAACGCCGCTAAATCCTAAAACGTTTTCCATCATAAGTCATCAGAGACAATCTCCAGCCCTCCCTCTCCCCTCTCCTCCTTTCTTCTCTCCTCTCATGCTCTCTCCTATAAAGGCACCCCACTGTTTCAAAGTAGAGACTTATCACTTGGTTGTTTGACCATGGCTCGCATCATCGACAAGATCCGAGCTCGGCGCAAAGAGCACAACAAATCACGTGTTGATGTTGCATCTGCAGATACTGCACCATCGACCTCCACTAACTCCACATCTACTGAAGTCGCCACTGCCGCCACTGCCACATCCGGAACTATCGATTCGTCATCATGGTACTACTCTTTCGAATTCTTCCCTCCGAAAACTGAACCGGGTCTGGAAAATCTCTTGACCCGCATTGATCGAATGTGCCGTCGGCTGGATCCTCTGTTCATCAGTATCACTTGGGGTGCCAACGGCTCTACGTTATCACGAACATTATCCATCGCAGGACACGCTCAACGATTTGCCTGTGTGGATGTCCTCCTGCACCTAAGTTGCACGGGACTCACCAGAGAAAAGATTGCAAGTGTGCTCAATATGGCCAAGAGCAGCGGCATACAGAATATATTGGCCTTGAGGGGAGATCCGCCCAGAGAGAAACGGAGTTGGACTGTAGGAGATGTTAGTGGTGGTGAATGCGATCGAGCTATTGATCTGGTTAAACTGATACGAGAGCTGCACGGTGATTACTTTTGCATTGGTGTAGCTGGACATCCCCAACATCATCCTAGTTCGTCCAAAAGCGAGGAGGGCATAGATGAAGAAATGAGGCATTTGAAAGAAAAGATGGATGCGGGTGCTGATTTCATCATCACTCAGTTCTTTTATGATGTGGATGTATTTGTTGAGTATGTTGCGAGATGTAGAAAGGCTGGGATAACTGACGCGCCAATCATTCCTGGTATTATGCCCATTCAGAGCTATTCAAGCTTGATGAAGATGACATCGTTTTGTGGTGTAACTGTGCCATCATCCGTTGCGGAGAGATTGGAAAAGATTCAACATGATGATGAAGCAGTAAAGAAGGTTGGATGCGAGATCGCTACAGAAATGTGTCGGACTTTGCTGAATAAAAGTCATGATGGGGGAGTCAATGCCCTTACTGACGGGTTTCATTTCTACACATTGAATCTGGAACGAAGCATAACTAGGATATTGATTGATTTGGATGCTGCAGATGCTCGAAACGTAAGCAGATCTGCCAGCCCTACCTTTTTGATCCCTGCTGTCGACCCACAAATTACTGATAGCTCTGGTCCGAGGAGAGAAAGAGGAGCTTCTATATCGGAAAAGGTGACTACCACTCGAAGGTTGCTGCCATGGAAACCGTCTACGATGGAAAATCGATCGAAGGAGGCAGTGAGACCGATTAACTGGAGCAACAGGCCGCATTCTTATGTTATGAGAACAGATGATTGGGATGAGGTGAGAAGTTGAGCTGAGCATACTGTGTTTAAGTGAACTTGCCAACAGCATTTCTTTGCTAACATGTTGCAACTTCAGTTTCCCAACGGAAGATGGGGCGATTCAACCAGCCCGGCGTTTGGTGACCTATCTGAAATCTCTCACTTCTACTCATTCACACTTGGATCTGATGAAGACAGAAGAGCAATGCTGGGGCATTGTCCGCTGAGTGAATCCGATGTTTATGAAGTGTTTGCTCGCTATGTTGGTGAGTTCATGGTCACCTTTGTTCTTCGATACTTTGTTTTTCTTCTTCTGATCTGCACTTTCTGCTGTGTATTGTGTGTAGAGGGCACCGTTCCGCATATTCCTTGGTGCGAAACTCCACTACAACCCGAGTCGTTCCTCATTCAACCACAGCTAGCTAAGCTCAATCGTTATGGATTATTGACAGTCAATAGTCAACCTCCAGTAGATGGAGCATCCTCAAGTCATCCAGCCTTTGGATGGGGAGGCAAAGGAGGCAGGGTCTATCAAAAAGCCTACTTTGAATGCTTTGTAAGCCCCGAAAGGGCTAATAGACTGACACAAATGGTTGCAAATCATCCTAGTATTAACATGTATGCAATCAATAATTTGGGCCAAGAGTTACGAGCTGGTGTTGAAGAAGGAGGCGTCACTGCACTGACTTGGGGTGTATTTCCTAACCGTGAGATCCTGCAGCCAGTAAGTCCCTTTTAGCCCACTATTGCAGTCTCGTTCATTATTTCTGTTTTAACCGACATCCTTTGCCTTGAAGACAATTTTTGACCCAGATATTTTTGCCGTGTGGGCAGAAGAGGCCTTTTCACTATGGTCGAGTATGTGGCTAAGTTTGTACGAATATGACAGCGAGAGTTACGAGTTAATTGAGAGAATTCGAGACACATACTATCTGGTTGCGCTCATAGATAATGATTTCTCCAGCGGTGAAAATGAGTTCGTACTGCTAGATCTGTTGCTGAAGTTGGGTGCAGAGGCACAATCACATTAAACTACAAACTGCTGTAGTGACATAACAAAACTGTATATGCATTCTTTACTAGGCTATCGATGAATTCTCTACGGCATACAGAACAGAGCACATCCTCAGCTCTAAAAAGATGAGTGTAAACCTAGGAAGCAAATAAACACCAGCTGAAAGCAATTAGTTGTTGCTGAAATCAAGTGTCTGCTGCTGGAGGGCACCAACAGTGCCGCTTCGGGCTGGAGGGCGCAAATGAAAGATCTTGAGCTTGGGGTCCGTCGGGATTGAGGACAAGTCCTGAGGAGTGATGAAGATAAATTGACGATGCTCCATCTCCTTTGCTGTGGTGATCAAGGTTTGGAGTGCGATCTTCCTTGCCAATGGATCGAGAAAAACATCGAACTCGTCCATGACACGAAACGGCTGTGGTGCAAAGAACCATCTGTTAGTATGTGGAAATGTTAATCAATGATGAAGGCAAACAGTCTTACAGTTTCGAGGCTCTCTCCAATAGCAAGCAATAAGGCAAGAGTAGTGAAGGATCTTTCGCCTCCACTCAAGGCCTTCACATCCTTATTCTGGCTCTTGTGGTCATTCGCATCCTTTTGGACAATAAGATTCATTTTCTTGTTGTCGTAATCAAACTCAACTATACCACTTGCGCCCTTCTTGCCCAAAAATTCGTCAAAGGACATGTTGGTCATTTGCGCGATGTGACTCCTAAATTGCCTCCACCTTTTCTTACGTTCCTTGAGGTCAGCTTCGAGAGCCTTTGTAGCTTCCGAGATAGCAGTAATTTGCTCCATCTTGCTGTCAAGGTCTTGTTTGGCGCGCAAGTATTTCTCACGAGCGACTGCAGGATCAGCTTCGGTGATGCTTCGTTTGGCCCTTTCAGTGCTGATCTTCTTCTGTTTGGCTTCAAGCTTGGCTTTGTAAAACTTCATATCCTTATCTGGGTAGACTATTTCAATCTGCTCGAGTTCCTCGCTAGTGGGCTCTCTTTTCGGATCATCATCAGTGTCACCTTGCTCGCCATCCAACTTCCTCTTCTCTCTAAGAGCAAAGAAATGCATCCTCCTCGCACCGAGTAAAGCCTTGTTGACCATTTCTTGCTGATCAGTGATGATAACCTGTTGTTTCTCGAGAGTCTCTTCAGTCTGCTTCACTTTCGTGCGTAGCTTTTCAACGGCCTCTTCACGACGGTTCTTGCCCTGTAGATAGTTGATGGCACAAAATGAATTAGATGTTGGATGAAAAAGGTACTAACTGAAACCGCAAGGGCCCATCAATTTACACACCTTCACAATATCCTCGACCTTGGCTTCTGCAGCCTCCAAATCTTCCACCACTTTGTCATTCCTGGTCGAAACTTCATCCAATTTGCTCTTTTGCAGATCAATGGCAGGGTGCATGGCATCAATTTCTTCCAGAACTGATGCGTGACGCTTCTTTGCCTCTTCCACTAACTCTTCGGCTTCGCGAATATCTGCTTCCATTTCAGATGTGTCAATTGTAGGAACTTCCTCTGATGTCTCGGCTTCGGTCTGGAGAGAAGATAGCTGTTGTTCGAGCTCAGCCAGTTTTGTTTTCAATACCTTGTGCTCTTTGACATATTTATTCCACGCTCTCTGGGCCTGTGACAATGAATGCGATAGAGATGAGATTAATGTACAGGTTACAAAGACAGATTACAAGGCCAAACTAAGTAACAAAGACTCACATCCAATGAAGCATCCTTGACGTCCTGCTCCTCCTTCTGATTGCGTTTGAGTTCTTGTTCGATTGCCTTCAACTCGTGCTTGGCAGAATCAATTGCTTTGGTTTTGTCGACTCCAATGGTCTGCTTCATATTCTTATCATTCGCTACCATCGTACGATTGCCCCCTCTGATCTCCCAATGATCACCGTCAGGATAAAAGTAAGCCTTCTTGACGTGGCCTCGAATAGTCTCGTTCCCGTTAGCATCAGTGACTAGGAGTGCCCGTTCACTTGCTACTTTCGAATCTACTAAGGCACTTTCGTCAATCTTTGCGTTATCCACGAGGTAGTTAAACACCATGGCATTCTCGCAACTGATAACAGAGGTGACTGTCTCGACACCATCTAGGGGAGCTGGGGTGCGATACTTTTCCTTGGTGCTCTTTGGGTGGATTGCATATAGGCTACAATCCCTGAAACCACAGCCGACTTGCTTACGGAATTTCTTGAGCAGCTCAAGGTCGGATTTATGAGAAACAATGAATTTATCCAAGTGCCCTCCACCGATGGCCAATTCGGCCAGTTTGGCATATTGCTCTTTGCCTGGTTGGATTTTGAGGTACATCCCGACAGGACCTGGACAGTAATATAACTCATCAGCTTTACTCAGAATTGACGGCAGTTAACATTAGTTTTCTCATCTTACCTGCAACTGGGCCCTTGAACTTATTGCTCTTGCGAGCTTGTTCAACAAGTTTGTACATTGCCGTGCACTTCGGACCAAACATTGTCAATGACTTTTCACCACCTGCCTCTGCTTTTAGATCTCTGATTCTGCACTGAACTGCGTTGTACTGGAAAGACAGAGAGGTGTAAGTCAGTTATGTCATGAAATGCGACAACGACTTGAGCAAACAACAGAGCACATTCAAATCGCTTACCGTCCTCTCCGTATCCTGCTTCAATTGCGTTTTAGGCCCTACTTCAGCCTGCAACTCATTATACCTATTCAACGCCTCTGTAATCCTTTCCTTTAGAGGATCCAACTTGGGCCTTCCGTCGGCAATATCACGCTCTAACTGAGCTATCTTTCTTGTCCTCTGGCGTTCTTCCTCGGCTGCATTTCCCATCGAGTCGAGCACTTCCTGACGAGCCCTTTCCAATCGATTTTGAGCACTCTTGAGACGTTTCTGAGCCGATGCAACCTCCTTTTGAATCACCTTCACGTCCTGCTCTTTTTTCTTCAAAGGCTGCTGAAGCAATTTCAGTTCTCTCTCAAGCTGCATCTTCAACTCGGCAGCCTCTTCTCCTTCTTCGGACAACTCTTTAAGCCTTTCGTTCGCGGCAGCCTCTTCATCATCTGTCACATTTACAGTCTTTTCTGCTTCTGCCAATTCACCCTGACGTTTCTCTAAGTTCTTTTGCAACTTTGCCCTCTGCTTCAATTCCCCCTCCAAATCTGCAGAAACTTCACTGTGAACAGCCCACCCAACGTTGGCTCGCAATGTTTGGCATTCTGATTCCATCTTATCGAGTTCTTGGAACTGCTCCCATTCTTTTTTCAACCTCATTGCAGTTTCTCTGGTACCTTCAATGGCCTGCATTGCCCTTTCTTTTGCCTCGTGCTGTTCTTCAATGTTGTCCTGGATTGAGGCATAGGTGTTATCGAGACGTTCGAGTTCAGTAGCCTTGGTGAAAAAAGCGTACTTGTCTTCTTCCTTGCCCGTGAGGAATTTCTTAGCTTCTTCTTGATCAAGGACCGCGACTGTTTTGGAGAAGAAGGGGAGGTGATTAGATAGTGAGAAAAGAAGTGGCCAGATTAGTTCATAAATCTCAACCTCAACACGTACATAATCCATCCCTAAAGTGGCCATAGCAAACAAGCCAGAAACAGCTCTGAATCCTGAGAAGACCATAAAAGCTTCAATCAATCTGATCTAGCTCCCCTCAATATCACAACAATAAACAAGCTGCAACAAAGCTAACTGCAACTACCTCAATAAAACTATCAACAAAGACATACCATAACCCAAAGTCAAGCATCACACAAAGACTCACTCACCAGGATTATCCACCTGAATATTCAACTGATCCAACATGGCATCCAAATCCCTCTTATTCCGACTCTTCTCCTTCCCCTCGGCATCCAACAACTTAAACCCATTATACCCACCCCCCAAACTAATACTCCTCTCCACGGTAATATAATCCCCATAAACCTCCGGCTGATACCCATCCGACCCGCGGTTCAACAACGTAACACGCAATTTGGCACCGGTGCAATTACTCCCCGATTCTTTCCGTACCAAATCCTTGAGGTTACGTGCTCGATGAGTCCGTTTGGCATTGGCCCCGAGACAGACTTGGACGGCGGCGAGGATGGCCGATTTGCCGGAACCGTTCTGGCCGTGGATGAAATTGACGTTGCGGCAGAGGTTGACGGTGAGTTTGCGGTGGCACATGAAGTTTTCGACGGTGATGGAGGTGATGATGCCGGCTTCGGCGGGGACGTTGGGGGGGTTGGTGTGGCGGTCGGTTAGGGGTGAGTGGACTGCTGTGGAGGTGCGTCGGGAAGAGGAGGGGGTTCCGGGAGCTGATGACTTGCGTCGTTTGTCCTTGTGCTCTTCGTCAGAGAGGTTGCCGTTTTCGACGTTCTCCTTGGCGGATTTCTTGACGCGCTTGGATTTCGGCATGGTTGTGTTGGCTATGATCTTCTGCTGCTGCTGCTGTTGCTGTTGCTTCTATGCTCCGTTGATATGAATTGAAATTTGGATGGATGCAAGGAAAGAGGTGAGAGAAGAAATGACCTCGCTCTCTCATTGTTCGACAGCTCCCGCCAGATTTTAGGTTTGTTTGGTATTTTTGATTTTTTGGCGCGAGGGCGAGAAGCTCTACATCTTCTTGGAAAAAAGCTCTGATGGCAAACAAGAGAGTTCTCTTTGATCTCTTTACGTTTATTTAGGCACAGACCATTGCCTGCAGATTTATGTGAAGATTTGCTGGCTTCCTTCACTTCTTCCCTCTTCAATGCCCTGGTGCGATCAGTTCATAATATCTTGACAGGTCATCGAAGGCAGTAGAAATGAGAGTTATGACGAGAAGGAATTGCTTCAGTGAATGGATTTGTTCATACCTGAACAGGCCATTGAAGGCAGTAGAAATGAAATGAGATGCTAACTCTCACTGCTTCTCTGTATTTGCTGACCAATTAACAAGATCCAAAGCAACACCATGCCAAGATTTGCCTTTCAGATCTTGATGGAGTCATCCAAATTGGTGTCTGTATGCTGAAAAGGAACTAGACTATCCTCGTTGAAGTCTTTAGGGATGAGCTTCTGCCTCAATGAATCTAGCTGATCATCGTGCGTGATCTTGGGTCCATTTGTCAGTTGAATGCTGGAGGAGGAGCGTTTGCGGTGGGGATGAGTACAACTGAAACAAATGTTGAGTTGTATAGATGAGTTCCATTGAGCTCAAGTTGGATTGCATTATCTACACACTGACCTTGAAGAGAAGTAATGTCGATTGTTGGTGTTTCTTTCCACACCAACACACATATTATATTCCACAACAACACACATGTATCAACAAGCGCCACCTCTGAAGACTTTCTTTCGCTTAGCCTTCAGACAGCGAAGCAACCAATTTCATTGAACAACATCTTTTCCTTGTTGGTTGCGGAGTGCAAGTCACAGGTAAAAACATCAATATTGAATCGAGCTACTTGAGTTTGAGTCGTGTGACATGACTCAGAAATATGGATGTTTTTACCTGCGACTTGCGACTGAAAACCGCCATTTAAAAAATAGGTAGTACGATGAAATTGATGGACATCTCTATTCAAATGTCCACAGATAAGCCAACCCAAACCCTAACACAACCCTCTCATCACCCACGCCACGGATTACAATTAACGCCGTGTACCTTCTCTGAGAGACAGAGCAAGGGCATTCAACGTAGGTGGGCTAATGAGCACTGACAGACGTGGGTGCAGAGGAGGGCTAGGGAGGATGTATTGACGCTGTGGCATTGCTCCTGTGGATGAGGCTGCAGAGTTCACGAGAGTGTTATGGGTGGTTTGGTAGGTTCTCTCTAGATACGTACTGTTTATGAGCTATCGTATGTATGGTATCTACATCCTACCAGTGAGGGTCTTGTGAAAGGTCAGCCCTTGCTCCTTCATTGTATTCGCAGTCCAATTAACAAGAGCCAATGCAATACGAGGCCAAGATTTGCCTTTCAGACCTTTGATGGCATCATCAAAATTGGTGTCTGTATGCTGAAAAGGAGCTGAATCATCCTTGTTGAAGTCTTTGGGGATGAGCTTTTGCTTCAATGAATCCAGCTGAGCATCGTGATCTTAGGTCCATTTGTCAGTCGAAGCACCCTAGGGCGTTTGGAGCATCGAGTGTCATGATCGCTGGAGGAGGATCGTTTGCGGTTGGGATGTGAATTCTCTTAGTCTTGAGGTAGCATGATGAGTACAAATGATACAAATGTTGAGTTGTTTAGATGAGTTTCATTGAACTTGAGTTGATTGCATTGTCTTACACACTGACCTTGAAGACAGTTTTTGTTTCCACACCAACACACATATATTCCACAACAACGCACATATGAACATGACACAAACGCCTCCTCTTAAGACTTTGCCAACCAAGCAGCATGTTCAGGTTATGCAGCAACTGCTCCTCCTCCATCAGCTGGGGCTCCTGACTTCAATCCACCATCGAATCCGCCGACATCTCAGCCATGACCACAGCTCAACTTCCATCATCGAACTCAGCTGCGCGCTGCCTGAGGAGTGTAAACCCATTTAAAGTCCTCCGCCCCATTTTTTAAGACCGATCTGGGTTTAACCCCATTTTTAAGACCCCATTGGGTACTTTCCCCTCTTCACGGATTCCTACGTAACTTTTGCAGCATTGCTCCTCTCGCTCGATTTTGGGCGCGGCAGAGGTTCAAAAGACTGAGGCAATTTGATTTGTCATACACAAGCTTTTTATAGTTGAGTATTGCCTAAATTTTATTTCCTTCAACCTCATCCACCACCCCACAACCAAAGCCACCGACAAGAGGCAAGGATCCAACTCTCGAGCTATCGAATCACACCAGCAGCACAACAAAACAACCATGAGAGAAATCGTTCATCTTCAAGCGGGACAATGCGGAAACCAGATCGGATCCAAGTTTTGGCAGGTGAGAATCGGAAGGATTTATGTCTGTGTGCGCTGCCTTGGTTGTGAGGTGTGCATGTAACGGTTCACCTTGGCCGTGTCGGTTGTGCAACGCTTGGGTTGGTGGTGGTGCTTTTATGTTGGGTATAATCGTTAGATTTTCTTGTGTGCCTTTGTGGGGCATTCAATTCTAATGAATGATATCCTGTGACTTGGCATTGGGGGAGGCACATCTTATGCACCATCTCAACCCTTGTTGTGTCCTCTCTTCTTGCTTCGTCTGCTTACTTCTCTCTCAATGGCTCGCTTCACCACCAATCAATAGGTAATGTCCCGTGAACACGGCATCAACGGAGCAGGACAATACGAAGGCTCCAACCCCAACCAACTCGAACGCATCAACGTCTACTTCCATGAGGCTGCCAACGGCCGTTACGTCCCCCGTGCTGTCCTCACCGACCTTGAACCGGGCACCATGGATGCCATTCGTGCCGGGCCCATGGGTGAGGTCTTCCGGCCTGATAACTTTGTGTTCGGACAATCTGGTGCTGGTAACAACTGGGCCAAGGGGCATTATACCGAGGGGGCTGAGCTAGTTGATGCTATTATGGACGTCACCCGTAAAGAGGCTGAGGCATGCGACATGTTGCAGGGATTTCAGATTACCCATTCTATGGGTGGGGGGACCGGAAGTGGTATGGGTACCCTCCTTGTTTCCAAGGTTAGGGAAGAATTTCCTGATAGGATCATGACAACTTATTCGGTGGTGCCCTCTCCTAAAGTTTCAGATACGGTTGTAGAGCCTTACAACGCCACCTTGTCAATTCATCAGCTCGTGGAGAATGCCGATCAGTGCTATGCGTTGGACAATGAGGCACTTTATGACATCTGTATGAGGACCTTGAAACTGGCCAACCCTTCTTATGGAGATCTTAACCAGCTTATTGCTGCCGCCATCTCGGGTACCACCTGCTCTCTCCGTTTCCCCGGACAGCTCAACTGCGATCTACGCAAACTGTCTGTGAACATGGTCCCCTTCCCTCGTCTTCACTTCTTCCTTGTGGGATTTGCGCCACTCACCTCCTCGGCCTCCAAAGACTTTAGGACTCTCTCTGTACCAGAACTTACCCAGCAAGCCTTTGACGCCAAAAACATGATGTGTGCCGCAGACCCCCGTCACGGACGTTACCTCACTTGCGCCATGATGTTCCGTGGATCCATGTCTAGCAAGGAAGTAGATGACGAGATGCTCAAAATGGTCTCCAAAAACAGCGGATACTTTGTTGAGTGGATCCCCAACAATATGAAGGCTTCCATTTGCGATATTCCTCCTACCGGACTCAAGATGTCATCTGTCTTCATTGGTAACTCCACCTGTATCCAGGAGGCGTGGAAACGTGTTGCTGAACAATTTTCTGTCATGTTCCGTCGTAAGGCGTTCATTCATTGGTATACTGGTGAGGGTATGGATGAGATGGAGTTCACTGAGGCTGAAAGTAACTTGAATGATCTTGTGAGCGAGTACCAGCAGTACCAGGATGCTACGGCGGGAGATGAGGATATTAGTGGTGACTACCAGAATGAGAGTGAGATTCTAGGTGATGAGTGAAGCATTGGAAGGTGCCGACCATGTGCTACCTTCTTTTTTGGATCGATTTAGTGGCAGTGTGAGATGAAATGGCTTGCAGCCTTAGCTTGTTGTCATATGATTTAGTTCTTGGCGCAGCATTTTCTTTGAATCTCCGCTCTGTTACTGTTTAGAGGACATATTGTGAGACTTGTGATTTGTCCAACTTGCATGATATTCATTAAACTTTAACCATTATCTGGTTACTCTACAACTTCGGTTCTGCATCTTGTTATAAAGATTACATAATCAAAAATCAATGGAGCCTTACTCTATGTCAAAAATTAGTTGATGATTGTCTTCGTATCCCTTTACCTGTACATTGTTTCCAGAACGACCAAACTCAAAACTGCTGCCAAGTGTGTCTACTTATCAAGCAAATAAAGAGTATCAATATTCTTGGGGTCATTCCAGAAGCTTGGATGCAAACCAGCACTGGCAACAGCGCATGATGTAGAGTTCTTCCCTTTACATCCAAACATCTTCTTAATTTGATCCCCAAACTCCTCCATAGATTCGTACAATCCATCATGTTTTCTCATTTGCAAACTCCTCTTCCTCTTGTTACGCAATATCGCAGCATACTTGGATGCCTCTTCAATTTCAGCATCGGTAACTCCATGTTCTTTCAGGATGCGTCTGCGATCTACAGGCGTGAGTTTCTTCTCGGTAATGTGAGAAGATCTGGTTGTGGCGCGGTTAAATTCGTACAAGTTGACTGACTGAGGATCGAGTATGTTATACTTCCAACCGAGCTCAATCGGTACACCTGATCTGCTGCCAGGATGGTGACTCGCGGTAACATCATATTCTCTGATACATACATCACTAAAGCGCACTACGCTCTCCCTCTTCTTTTCAACAAACACTTGACGAGATGATCCAAGCTTGGCAAATAAACTTCGGATTGATTCACTGGCTCTCCTTTCGCTGGAATGTGAGCTGTAGTTGATCTCCGGGGATGAGGTGGAACGAAGACTTGAATCAGAGAGGTCTGCCGTGGCTTCTGTTGATTGATATTTGAGTATATCGCTGATGCTCACACGTCCAGAAGATGCACGTCTAAGAATCTCGCGTAGAGTTGATCCACGAGGTGCAAAAGTAGAATCTTCAGGTTTCTTTATACAACTTTTCATCGAATTGTGGCCCAACGAAATGTTGGAGACTGATACTTGGCACGTCATGGTTAGTTTGCCTTGCTACTGGCTCCCTCGCTGAACTGTGATCTGTCTGTCTTGAGAATCACAAGACCTCGACCCTCCCTCTCAGTTTGGTGTTCGTTTTGCGCAGATAAGAGACATACTGCAGACTGCAGTGTTGTATTGGTGCCGCTTGCCCCATAAGAAATGTTCTGTTGGTGAAAGGAGCAGACAAAGGAAAAGGTGAGAGAGGAAAGAATAGAGAGGGAGCTTCGTTCCCGCCCTTTTTCTTCGGCCGAGGCCCGCCCGAGGCCATGGCTCGCGGTGACGGCTTAAGTACCATCTTGCCTCTTACCAACTCTATCCATCTTCTTGAAGAATGAATATAGCCATCCGAATCGCTGCAGCCATCCTGTCGGTGCCGCCGGATGTGCTGGCTCCCATGGTACGCTCTATGACATGAATTAGATGAACTCTTCGCATTGCTAACAGTCAGTCTCGTGCCTCATACACACATCGTTTGCTGCAGGTTCCGCCGATGGCTCCTCCTCCTCGAAACGAGTTAGAGAGTCAACTTCGTGATGAAATCGATTCGGCTTTATCAGGCTCCTGTTCGTCGGCCGTCACTGATTCTGCTCCCTTATTTCTGTTAAGTGAATCTGAGACAAATTTTGTGAATTGCAATAGTGGATTACCAGGTACAGATGGAGATTTGTTTAAGAAAGATGATGAACTGGGAAAACCTGGTACTTATGGAGAGATAACTTTGTTAGGTTCGTCTTCATTTGGCATCTTCATCTATGTTAATTCAGTGCTAGGTCGAATGTCTATCGCCGGAATTATTTTTATTTGACAGGTGCACGACAACTTTTCTATCACATGGGGCTTCACAACAACAATCACGAAGCACAGAACAACTATCAATTCTTTGATCTTGGATCTGGAGGAGGTAGACTAGTCATACAATCTCATCTGGAATTGCCATCGGTAACTAGATCAGTTGGTATCGAATTGAGTCCAACTAGGCACAACATAGCAATGAGGCGATTGAATGAGCTAAAATCCAATGATGATTTGAAACGAATACGACATTTGGCTCGGAAATCTTGGGCTCTAGATTACAATCATGCTGCTGCTATTGATTTGTATGAAGGAGATTTGTTTGATCTTGATATATCCAAGGCTACACACATTTATTTGTCGTCGCTCTGTTTCACTGAAACAATGCTGGAGCGAATAGTTGACAAAATGGAGGCAGAGGGATCTGCTCTGAAAATTGTTGCGTCTCTTAGGCTGCTGCCTCTGGGCAGTAACCAAGGTGGTAGAGTTGTTGCATTGGGCGACAAACCATGGCAAGAGTTTGTGCAGATGACTTGGAATAGAGGAGGTGATGGTTGCCCTGTATTTTTTTATGCAGTGAAACCAACTGCATGAAACGATATTATAGACTTCTCAATATTATATGGACTAGTATGGTGTATTGTAACGACCAAGAGTGATTGAATCACGTATATAACAGCTTAACGACCCATACTACCCTGAAACTTAGTAGCCAACTCCGTCTTTGCCCCACCTAAAATTAAATGAAGTGCATTCTTATCCACTCTTCTACCATCATCTAGATTCTTCTCTCTATTCCATTTCCAATCTTTTTTGTCATTTGCGCCTGCCTTTGCCTCTTGCTGCGACTGCCGGTGTGCATCGATTAAACTCGGGCCACGCGATTCTGCAAAAGCTTGTTGAATGGCATTGACTTCTGCTAATACTTCTGGATTGATTTGTTCGATTGGTGCAGCAGTAGATTGGCCACGATTGCGTTCGTTTTTGAAGGTGCGGTTCTGCATTTGTTTGGATTGGATTCCTTTCAAAAAGTCGTGCTCGCCAGGCGTCAACATCCAGTCTTCGCGTCCTTCTCGAGTATCCATCTTCGCATTGGAAGCAGCCGTAGTTGATGCAATTTGATGTTTCGCTCGCTTGGCAGCTTTGACGGCTGCCATGGTACCAATTGGAGCAGGCCCACCATCTTCATCACTGCTGGAATCATCCTGATTTTGTTGCCGCCGTGATGCTGCCCATGCGACTGGAGCACACTCTAATCCATCACTGCTTTTGAACTGACATACCCGCAAAACCACATTCAAATTAGACGCTATATTTTGTTGTTTTTCTTCTGGCAAGGCGTATCCATACGACTTAATGACGTCGTTTTCCCCTGCTAAGGGTTTTGTTTTTGTCATCTCACTCTCGTCTGCCTCGCCGTCCTCATCGTCGTCGTCCATCTCGACCAACACAAGACCGACCAATGTAAACAGTTGAGTCAAACTTGCTTTTAGCTTGTCATTTTCTAGTCCATCAAGTTGAACTATTTCTCCTTCAAGCAACATACGAGAAATTCCTTGCAGTTCTGTAGCCAGTGTAGATGATTCGGTTTGTGAAGAGGAGTTTTGCGGATCAAAACGTGACAGAACTTGAGACGTAAGACGCTCTATCCGCTTGTGGTGTGCTACTTCTGTTGGATCAGGACTGTCACCGCATGTTGTATCTTTAGATGGTTCAGTTTCCTCTGATTTCATGATGGTTTGCTGCTGCTGACCCACAGCCTGCTGTTCTTTTTCCAGTTGCATTTGTCTACACTTCTGGAATGCATGAGAGGTAATTCCTACAGAACTCATCAGGGCTCGAACCAGCCTCAATAATGCCAGATCATCTCTATCTCTCTTTTGTTCTGGTAGCCAACTCCATCCCTTCGCGCTGTCAAAATGCATTCCGTGAACAATCAAACTGCCAAACACATCCTCAAGCAATCCAGCTAGTCTCCGGTCGGGCATGGCATTTAAATTGAACTCGCTCCCCTTTCCTAGTTGCAGGAATATCAATGGAAGACCCCCTTCGGATAGCGATGCCATGGATGGATATGAAATGAACACGTTGTTCAGCGCAGACGCTAGTGAGTGTGCCCCAGGTGCCCCTTCCGACTCTGTAGAGGAGATGGCGTGATTTGTAGAGTGTGATTCTTCGGATGATGCGGATTGAGAATGATCGTCACGGCGACTTCTTTTTCGCTTCTTCTGCTTCTTTTCCTTTTTGGAGTGTTTCCTTCTATGGCTCTTTCGCCCACGAGAAGAGCTGTCAGACGATACGGATGGACTGAGTCTATGACTACGTCGATGTTTCTTCTTCTTACTATGTGATCGCCTTCGATATCTTGGACTGCCACTTCGACTTCTGCTGCAACGATTGTCGTCGCTGTGGTCATGTCCATCACTACTTCTTTCGGTATCTTTACTCATAGCTCATCTGTTGCTGTTGGTGAAAGTGGGAGAGGGGGCACTTGCGTAGAGGGGCGGTGAAATGAAAATGAGCATTACGATATACACGCGATATTCCATATCCACCATGCACAGTCTGCTGGTAATTAGGGAGGGAGCGGGGAGCGAGGAGCGAGGGTTTCTAAACCGTTGCTGTGACAGGTACCATCATACTACTTACTTGTGCTATCAATTGATAATTGAGAGGAGGCGAACATACATAAAGCTATTAGCCATCAAACGCATGTCACCCGAAGGCCTCAACATGGGAGGGCTGGGGACAGGTACATACCGGGGCTCAGTTAAGACTGTAATACCTATCCAGTAAAACTGAAAATGGCGCCACCCTCTGACGGAC
>JALLPI010000695.1:0-15888 GCA_036939935.1 Cyclotella atomus | reverse complement strand
AATAATCCTACTTCCTATTTACTTACTACTACTAGTGCAATTACTATTCCTTCTTGGGGAATCTGAACCTACCTGGTATGATGGAACTACTTCGCACATCTCGATGACTACCTACTGCAACAAGAGATGCTTCTAAACAATTTGGTACAATTGAGATTATGAAGATGTGAAAAACTTTTGAATCGAATTGGTGGTCTTTAACAGCACTGTACTTATGACAAAACTAAAACTAAGCCACTGCGGTGCTCAGTTCTCTATCTACAGCTGAGTTGACGTTGTGTATTTCCTACTAACACTAGTCTTGCAGTGTTCATGATATATGATGATATATCTGCATACCTTGGACACAGTGTGTGATCAAACCGTGATCCGTGATTAGTAGTACCGTTGATCATCCTCATGGCATCTTCTCTGTGCCTCATGATACAACAGGTCGTGTACATAATTTGAAAACATCTCGCACTCAACTGCTTCAACCTTGTTGAAAGTGACCAGCTTCAATCGTTTTTGAATGTATGAATAGATCCCCTGCCATAGAATTGGGCACTTACTTGATACGAATGACTCTTGGGCTGTATTCCTCTGCACAGGAAGGCACAGAGAAATAAAATCTCTGATTCCTTGTCTAGAAAACATCCACTTGTCGTCAGTCATCATGATAAGTTCTCCGCAATCATCATTATCAAACATGGCTTTTACTTCGCGTTCTACTGTTCTCTGCAAACTCGAGAAACCCTTCTGAACTGCCCACCTCAACAGGTTAGGAACCATTTGACATTCGTGTGCATTACATGGGCCTTCACACATATTATCAGACAGATATAATGAAAGAACGGACACTTCCAAGTAACTTTCCATTTCAAACTGTTGAAAGAGAGGGATTAGAGCAACGGTATTCTCCGCATCCAAAATGCATCCATTGTGGCTGATACACTGGTAGAATACTTTCCAGTCGTCTAGGCTGACGTCTTCGAGAATCAATCTCCCAGTTGATTCTTGAATCATGGAATCAAGCTTTGCGGATGCCAATGACAACAGAACTCCATAACATTCAGCTTCGCTAGCTTCCTTACCGCGCCCAAGCACAACAGTTAGATCAGGCTTGGAAAACCGAAGCTTATGGGGTGTTTCGGCTCTTGAATTGCCCTCGTCTGAAACCTTTTTCTTTTTCGATGGAGCGGGTTCACATGTCACAAGTAGCACCCTTTTTTCTTCATCGAGCTCGTAGCTACGGGTGTATTTACCAGGTTCTGTATCGCGGAGAGAAAAATGGTTCAAGGCACTGCAAATATCACTTTGGATGGACTCATTTGAAACCACCACTTTAGGGTAGCCAACAGCGTGATTGGGCAAAGATTCAGTGCTAATGTAACCATGATTCCCAATTAGTGGTTCCGTGTTCTGCTTGAACTCGTTTGACATGGCTTTATGATAGCGTTGTAGAGCGAAGTACACGATACGAGAAAACATATTCCCACTGTTTACCTCCTCAAGTGGAAGTACAGACAGATCTTCCTCAATGCATGAGCTCATGAGAGACCAGATGTCCGTGCAGTTGCAAGATTCAAACAAGCACTTGATAGCCTCTTTGTGGTCCTGCTTTGCCGTAGCCGGTTTCTTCGTACGCTGCTTCTTCGCAGGTGGTTGGCTCTCCCCTCTCTGAGCTTCATGGGACGGCAAATCTCGATGAGCTCTTCGACTGTAGTAATATCAAAGTCCTCTGCTGATCCAAGCCCCCAACAAAATCGTTCTAGTAGTGTCTCAAAATGATTCTGAGCGCATTTCTGGGTCCGTTTCAGCCCGCACTTGGTGGCAAACGCCAATAGCTCAAGTCTTTGAGTCTTTCCTTCCATGTCGATCTATTTGAATTTACTATCATGATACTTAGAGGATATGTGTTAAAGAGTGTCGAAGAGTACACGTTTGTGACTCCAATTCTTGGATGAGAGTCGTGTTCTACANTTGTCAAACACAAACACATTGCTACATTGTAAATATTACATTATAGTTTCACACTCTCAAGGTATCGTCTTATTTTACGGTCTACGAAGCATTTTAACAGATATGATCACATTTTTCCAGGTACTTATCCATCTGAAGCTCGTGAAACAATGGAACTAAAGATCTGACATTTGATCTGTTCAAAATTGAGCTTTTCTCTCCTGATGCCTCCGCCTCCTCTCCATCGCGGTAATCCGTTTCAACCTTCAACAAATCATAGTAATCGCAATAGTTCCAACCGTCCATTCTTTGAGCAAGAAATGCCCCAGCCGGATCAATGCATTCCAAAAACAAGCTCCAAACAGCGGGATATTTCTTTGCAAACTCTATTCGTCGCTTCATACCTTCCTTCATGCCACTGCTCAGCATGGCATCGAGCACTGGCGAGGCTGCCGATAACAATGCGCTGTAGCATTCGAATCGCTGCTTGCTCCGGCCGCTGCCGACGACAACCGTCACATCGGGCGGCTGACTGATTCGTTTGACTTCGCTCATCGTTTAGTGCTGTTAGCTCTGCTTCGCAAACCAAGTTCGAACTTCGACAAGTGGAAGACACAACACCGAACTTCGGAACAATACAAAATCCATCTCTACTTGCCAAAAAAGCAAGTACAATGGCAGGGAATATTTTGGCATTCGCCCTTCTAATTCTATCGATTGCACCGCCATCGTGTTCAGGCTTCGTGCCCATCAATGTTGGTCGACCGCCGCATCTACAGTCAAGCCTGTATGCTGAAAACGGATCCATCGAGGAAATAAACCCAGCTGACTCATCGATTGATCCACGGGCAATCGAACTAAAAGATGATCTACTAGCCCTAGCTGATAAAACGCGCAGAGGATTCAATGCATCCAGAGCTGAGAGGAATGAGATGAAGCAGATTGTGAGTGAGCTTTCAGCATACAGCCCCACTGACGAGCCTGCTGCAGCTTATTATGGAGATGCCACATCGAGTTATGGGCCGTCACTTTCAGGAAAGTGGACTCTCATTTACACGGATGCTCCTGATATTACATCTCTTGAAGGAGGGCCACTTAGTACGTTTATGAGTTGTGTATTCTGATATGCACATCCATCTTGTTGTTGGTACAGTTCTGACTTTATCTTCATGTAGGTCCGGCCAAGCTCGGTAAAATTGGACAAGAATGCTCTCCACCGTACATCAAAAACGTCATTGAGTGGAAAAGACCCGACTGGGCTTCATCTCTTCCTTTCAGTGGAAATGAAGGAGATAGAGTTTTGCAAAAAGTATGTTGTAAAGGTTCTGCAGTGAAAGGCAAGCCTACAACAGTAGATCTGAAGCTGGTGGGATTCGAGTTGACAGGCGCAGCTGAAAATGTTGGAGAATCACTTGACAATTCAAAAGGCGGCCCTGCAGCATTATTTGCAAATATGCCCGTAGAACTCGAGGGCCCGCTATCACTGACTTTTGGCAAGTTCGACATTTTGTATCTAGATGATGACGTGCGAATTACTAGAACATACCAGGGTTATACAGCAATCAACATTCGAGAGGAGGAGTGGTTTTGATTGAATTGAATTTAATGAACACTCATCTAGATTTGTACCACTCTGTAGTTCAATTAACCAATGTCGGTTGTATTGTGTACACATTGCCCTCGAAACCAGCAAGAATTTGTAGAATTGCCATTGCCCTAACTCATGAATCACAATGGCCCCCCACCCCCCCCCCCCCCCCCCCCCCCCCCCCCCCCGCCAGGTAAGCTATCTAACAGCTAGGTGTTGAGATAGTTTGCTGCAACCAAGAGCTCCAGCGCCTAATTATTGTGTTGTCCAGGTAATTGCAAAATAATGTTAGATTGTAGTTCATGTAGAGAAAACAACGTCCATCCACACGGTACTTTGACATGCAACTGCGCAACACTCACTTCATCAGGTTCAATCTGAAACTCGGGAATTCTGGTAGTAGAGTTCGAATACTTAGCTTTGTAATGCAAATACTGAATGACTTTTTCGAGTGTCGCCCCTCCAATATCTGGGAAGCGAATGACTGCGGGTGACAACATTATCAGTTACGAATTGTTAGATTTGCAGATGTGATGCTGAATAACATGAACTGCTGACAATGCGGCAAGTGGATACAACGGCAGTTGGACGAATCTTACCTCCCTCTTCGCTCTCTTTGAAGTTGCCCTCCAGCATCGCCTTCATGGTCTCCACTTGCAGGGCGATGCGGCGTTCTATGAAGAACTCTTGGGCGTCAGCACTGATGAGTTTGACATAGGTCTGGTCGTTGACGTCTTCCATGCTTCGCTGTGATACGGGGAGTTGGTTTCGTTCCGTCTTGGAAGTTTGTCATAGTTGCGTTGTTAGCCCACAGCAAAATGCGCGGGAAAGAAGGGCTTAGAATTTAGCGGTAATGTCGAGAAGAAGTTGATACAACTTCAGTAAGATTAGCTTTTTACTTAAAAGAGGGCACATTTTGTAACTGCTACTTTTAAGCCTCAGACTGCAGCCAATCAATCCATAGCAACCTCCGCTTGCCTCATATTCCTAGTATCCCGTGCTGCGGCAGAGGATTATTATGAACGCAACACTCTGAAAAGGAGCGGTTTGATATGAGTTGTTCTAATGCGGGATGCAAAGCCTGCACAGCCACAGCATCTGCCTTGATCGCACTTCTGGACCCACTGAATGCACTGGAACATTATGGCACCTGCACTGTCGGGGCAGCACTCTCCAATCAATCGAAGCCTCTTCATCCAACAACTCAACACAATGGACCTGATTCAATTCCATTCAGAGTAAGAATTGTCCCACCAAATAATTATGGATGCACAAGAACAGTAACGTACCGATCATATGATAGAACTCCAGAAGTGTTCAAACGAAAGTCTTTTCTGTCACATCCAAATGGTATGCGTCATGTTCTACAAAGAGATACAGTTGATGGATTTATCAGGTTTGTGTTAGAGGATCTGTTCTCGGGGGAGTTTTATTCTGAAATATTGAAAAGCGCCAATGTGGAACAAATCAAGATGGTGTATGGATTGCGAAACTCTACCTCGACCTTGCTCTGTTTGAACACAAGTAGTGGTGATTTTTCGTATGCACCAATGATGAGTTTTACACTATCTTTAGATGGACCGTCTGGTAGTTCAGGTATTCATTCAGATGGGGGTTTCTACAGGACTCTGAGTGAGCTTTCGAAGGATCAGCCTATCTTGGATTTCGTCATCAATGTGGACGTGCACAAACCTGTAGCTTCACGTAAGAGGGGACGTGATGAAAAGCAGCCATGTAAGATTATCCGTTTGGTTGAAATTGGAGATGAGCATTGGAAGGTTGAGGTAGAAGAAGTTGCAGATGACGCCGAGCGCATTGAAGCAAAACGTAATGGCATACCACCTGCATTGAGTGCTGCTTGGGACAGTTATCATTCAACGGGTTTATCAATGAAAGATGAAAGGTCGAAGGTGCTGAGTCGTAAAGCAGCACGCCGTGAAAATAACCAAGAAGGAGATGGTGAAGATGCGAAAGCTCAGACCCCTGTGGAACTTGGAGCAAATACAAAAGAAGCAGAGAATGATGAAGATTGGATGGATGTTGATGAGGAGGGCTGCAAGTCTGCCAGTTCGAATATAGCGGCTGGCAATAAGGAGTTGGAAAAACAAGTCGTGGTTGAGATTGATGAGAATATATTGGCGTCAGCAAAGAAAGCATCAGAAGAGGACGATTCAAGATCTAGTAGTTCTTCATCTAGCTCATCGTCTTCGAGCTCATGTTCTTCAGATGACAATCGTGAAGAATCAGTAAAAGGTGGCAGCAACAATACAGGCAATATAAAGCAGCAGGAAGAGATGAAAGTGGACAAGAACGTTTTGGTTTCTGCAGAGATAGCAAACGAAGATGATGACTTGTGTAGCTCGTCTACTCGAAGTGGTGACAAAGAGGACAAAGCTCCAATGCAGACTATCACTGGTGCAACAGATAGTGTGAAGCAAGAGTTGATTGTTGAAATAGACACGAATGCATTTGCTTCTCAAGAGAAATCAAATAATAGTGATGATTCAACTAGTTCGTCATCCAGTAGCTCTTCCTCGTCAACTTCTTCATCGTCCAGCGATGGTAAGGAAAATGAAGGCCAAATGTCGAAGGGTCAGACTGCGGGTAAGGAAAAATCAAAAGCACCGGTATCAACAAAAGAGCCAAATGAAACCTCGAGTGGTACTAATCACAATGCAACACTTTTCAAGGCTGGTACTGATGAGTCAAATCATGGAAAGCGCAATGACATGATGAATGAAAAGAAAGTATCTAATCGACATGAAGAAGATGCTTCTAGTGATAGCGACGAAGAAGAGGTTCCATCTAGTCAGCCTGTGAGAAAGATCAACACTGCAGGAATTGCTGCTGCTGTATCTGCTAGCAAGAAACGTGCAAACAGTGATGAGCAGCCGAAGTCTATCGAATCGAAAATGAACCAAAGAGCCAAGGTTGATACCAATTCAAAGATGAAAGTTGAGCAGAGTTCAACCAAAATGAAACAGCCAAATGTGAACATGGATACTATCGAAGAGGTTGTGAAAGAGACCGAAGACGAACAGGAGTCAGACTCGGATAGCAGCTCTATCGGCCATACGAAAAATGCTAGGCAACACCTAAATATGAGTCAAATGTGTGAGTTTGCTGGGATGAGTGCACTGAAGGGAAGTGATAATGAGTCAGATGTGAGCCAATCGGATCTGCCTTCCGTGGCCTTGTTTCCGAACAACCATGTCAACTTCAAATCTCCCGGCGCTGCAGTTTCAACAAATCGTAAAGCTGCAGAAAACAATGATGACGATGGATCTACTTCCTCGTCCTCAAGCTCGTCGTCTTCGTCCTCGGATGGGAGCAAAGATCTGCTTGCTGATAGCCAAGAAACTCGATTACAATGTACTGATGTTGCGGTTGGTTTGGAGGAATCTTTAGAGCTGACGCGAAAATCTAGCAATATTCTTATAAATGGCAAGGGCAAGACTTCTCAGCTGCCTAAACAATTGCCCGCAGATGGAGGAAGCAGCACAAGTGCCAGCGGAGATAACGGAAATGCCAAACAGGTTGAAAAACCAATACTTAATGGTCATGAGAAGGAGTCATCCGCTGCTGGCAATGATAAAAAGTCGTCTAACCAATCACAGAATAGCAGTTCAAGTAGCAGCAGCAGTAGTAGTAGTAGTAATTCAAGCAGCAGTAGCAGTTCATCAGATTCTGACTCAAGCAGCAATAGCGATGATGATTCAAAATCGACACCGAAAAAGAGTGATAACGAACCTTCAACGCCAATACCCAATAGTGACAAACTACCGAAAGTTGTGAGATCAACCGGAGGTGGTCTTCGTAGGAGGACACCTCTTGTAGGAAACAATAAAAAGATCGTGATCAATGTCCCTGGCTTCTCGCAGTCTCAGAAGTCGCAATAAATATGTGCACATTTGGTTGTCCTCTCAACATATTTCATCTTAGAAGGCAAGTGATAATTATACATTTAACGCCAATATGCAGGCAAAGGCAGTTTAACAGTGGCTCGATTATTTATCACTAAAAGTCAATGCTAATGTTCTAATCTCTGCTTGGCCAAACATTGTTGCATCAAACTGTTTCTCTTGCTCGTCATGGTCCAAAACGGCATTACACATGGCATGAAGCCAGGCACTGTGGCCCACTATTGCCACCTCCCGCTCTGGCACACATCGCAAATACCCCTCTAAAAAGTCATAAACTCTGTTAGACATGTCCTCCGTTGATTCTCTTTGGGCAACTGCAAACTTGCTAGCATACTCATCCCAAATCAAATCTTCGTCTCCTTGATGTAATAATGAGAAATCCACATGTGGGAACTGCACCTTTGTTTCGCTCATAGGTCTTCGTTTATTGCAAAGCAACATTCCCAATTCTTCCCTGCATCCTTCATGAGCAGTCCATACAGTTTTTTCTTTGGGTGTAATGTGATCTCCAAATGTAATTTGGGCAGTCTGCAAAGCTCGCACCAATGGACTGACGATAATCCTCTCTACTCCCTGTAGATTGTGTGAGTTTGCTTGATACTGCTCTTGACATTGATTGACTCCTTTCTGTGTTAGCGGAGCATCAATTACATGTGGTAGCAGTAGTGGATTCTTTGCTGGATCGGTTTCCGACAAATTCAAGGGTACGCCTGTGGATTCAGTCCACTGTGCATAAACGGCATTGTGTGTACCTTGTGCGTGTCTTTGGAAATGAATGATTTTACAGTTGGGTGGTAGATTTTCTTTTTGAGAATGATCGCCAGTGATTAGGGGTTTGGCGTGGATACGGGTGGGACGAGATTGTTTGAGATGTTGGTAATTGGTTGTGGTTGCAAATGTCGGGTCGTCGGTGCGTGCTGAAGCGATGGCAGATGCGGTGCGGCGGCTGTGGTTGATGATTGGGAGGAATGCAGTGCATTGGGCCTGCATTGACAGGGCAACTGCCAAGGCTTTGCGTTGGAACATCTCTTTTGTGTTGTGGTGTAAGAAGAAAATGCGTCCAAATATAAAAGGTAACTTTTAACACTCATCTATGGTTTACCTTTCATAATTCTTGCCTCAAATTGCCTCTCTCTGCTTCTTTCCCCGTTCCCCTTTACCCTCTAACAAAGTAAAGAGTCTTATTATCATGAGGCCCTCCCATCTGTATGCACTCTCATGGGTGATAATAGCAAACGATGCATTTGCTTCGACACCTCGTCGCCGTAAAAGTCGTAGACGACAGATCAAGCCTGTTTCAACCAAGTTATCTGCGAACAAAGAAACACTTCGAGATCGCTGGATAGACGTACTAAACTCATCCTATGATGCAAAAAATGCCATCCGACTGGAAAATCGGCTTGAAGAAGAACATTATGTCTCTGCAGAACGATTGGCCGATCAGCTGTTGACCGGATTGGATGTGCATCACAAATTGCTAGTTGATTCTAGACAATATTCACCCATATCAAAAGTTTGGGAATCCATTGCAATAGGATCAACTGGATTGCTACTACTCGGCCCATTGGTCATGTTATTCGTTGAGGTCCTTCCGCCAAACTTTCTATCTTCGTCAGTGGGCTACATCACCTTGAAATTAGGTACATTCCACACATCTATAACTCCATATCTGGTGCCAACCATTGAAACAATACAAGCTTCAATCAAAGACCAAGTAATCCAAGCTCAGTCCATCATTGCATCGCTACCATATCTCCTTAAACACGCGAGAAGAATTGAATTGGTCCCACTTGCAATCAAACTAGTCCGAAAATGCATCATCTTGGAGGCGTGGAGGCATATATGGATACGGTTCTACAAAATATCAAAGCGAGTATGGAAAGGTACACGTGTTGGCAGTGTCAAAGTTTATACAAAATTTGTACCCGCATGGATTAGACGAGGTATCAGCAGTACTTTCAAAAGCATGGTGCAAGCACAAGTGCATGGGGTTGTTGGAGGTGCCATTGGAGGCATATATTCTAGTTTCATGGGTGATGGAATGGAATCTGTAATGGATGAAACTCCAGCTGAGGGTGCACTAGATGGGGTGATAGAGTCAACTATTGATGTCTCGGTGGATGTGGTTGGAGAGAAAATGGTAGATGCTCTCGAGTCTGTGGTGGAATCTGGTGCTGCTAGTACAGTTGTGGATGCTATTGCTGAAAGTGTGTCTTCGTCATTTGATGAGATTTCAGATGCTATTTTTACTGATGGCTTGACGTCAGCTATTGAAGAGTCTGTAGAGACTGCTGCAAATGCCGTATCAGAATCTTTGGATTCTGTTATGGATGAAGTTTTTGAGGGCATTGAATGATCAATGTGCAGTGGTAATATATAGATCCGATATTATGCTAATGTCTCTGACGGCACATTTAAGATTATGCAATTATTCATAACAAAGTGGTTTGGACAATGCTGGTTTGTACAATTAGCCTGTTGATTACTCCAGCTCTGACGAATCACCCTTCCTGTTAAACAAAGACCTAACCATGTTGCCTTTTTCGCCACTTTCTGAAAGCCAAAATGCAATTCTTGCATCTGTCTTATCCATACCCTTTTCAGCCCTTTCTCTAGCCTCGCGTAAAGTCACCCAAGATGAAGATATCAGGCGTTCTGTCGCTGCTTCCCACGTAAATTTGTGGCGCTCTGATTCTGACAAAGGTGCGGGGTTCCGCTCTAATGCCCACTTTAACTTGTCTGCGCACTCTTCCAGAGTTTCGTATGCGAGACAGTTGGTGAACTGCAAGAAGAAATCATTTGAAGGATGTTTCGGCAGAATGACAAACTTTCCCATTGCAAGAGCCTCCGCTGTGGTAGTACAAAGGACCTCACTTGTTGATGGATTTAAGAAGATCTTATAAGGCACTGAAATAAGCTGGGCGTGATCAATAACACCAGGAAACTTGGCTGGGACTGCATGACGCCTCAATTCCCAGCGTGACTGTGGTGGATCAAACACAAAAGGCTTTTTCTCATCATCTGACGACTCGTTTCCGTCACTTTTGTCCTTGTCGCTGCGACGTTTCTTCAAGCGGCTGAAAGAGGACTTGACGATGTTTTTGATGGATGAATCAGCAATGTTGTAGACGGCATTTGATACAGCCATTCCGGTACCAACAGACTTTGCAGAAAGATCTCCCAGTATATTCAATGGATCTTTGTTTGTGGGCTGCTCCTCTTTTCTGTTTTCCTTGACGTATGTGACATCTCGTGATGATTTGCTCACTTCAAATCCAAGACTGAGGTATTGTGCAACAACATCATCGTCACTAGACGTATGCAGGCTTTTCATCTGGTCAATAACCTTTGTCGTTTGGTCCCGAAGCGAGGCAGGATTCGCAAAGACAGCTGCTGCATTCAAGTCTGCAGCGTTGATTGCATCTAAAGATGGACTTGGAGTGAGGAGTGCCTTCTTTGCAGGGCGTTTGGTTGGAGACGTGTGATTTCTTCCATGAAACGCCCTTGCAATTGATGTCTCTTCAGGGCCACTCCCATAAATATCAATTGAGAAGTATTCCTTGTTCTTCTTCCTATACACATCTTGTACATCCAGCATCAGATCAAAACCCTTTGCCCATACGAGTTTACCAATGAAGTACACTGAGGCAGGTGGCTCTTCTGTAGAATCGTCTCCCGCATCTGCAACCAGATTCTCGTAATCTATCGGCTTTCCTTCCAAAAATTCTCTCCGAACTCCATGAACATTGCAGGTGCACTCTTTACCGGGGGCAAATGAAGGGAGTGTATCGCTCAATTTAATAACTTGGTGACAGTACGCTCGAATTGTTAATGCCGAGATAGCTCCAATTGCAGGCGCGGCGATGATGGCTGCTCCTACTCCATATTGACGGGCATATGCTTCATAATTAGTGTGGACGATACCAACTACGAATCGGAAGCGATGTGTCCAACCCAGCTTAGCTGTTTCGATTGTAGGCTTTGAACTTGGTTCAACAGCCTTGTCAGAATTGCTGTTTACTGCGTCGCCTTCTGACTTTCCAGTATTCGTTTCATTGTGGTTTGAACCATCCACGTTCTCTTCTTCATCTGTAGCTCCGTTCATGGGAGCCCTGAACCAATTTAAATGCTCTGGCTCTTCCAAAATAGCCACATCCACCAACTCTTGTGGAATGTAGTTACACAGATCAACCTTGGGAAAAATACTACCAAATCCACCCAAATAGAAGGCAGGATACCAGACAATCTTTAACAACGCAGCTTCTTTTTCCATCCCGCATCTCTCCTTGGCGTAATTCCGAATCCAATCATCTTGTTCTTTCATACCCTGCTGCCCATTAGCAAATGTGCTGGCTGAGCCATAGAGTTTTTCACGCTCTTCCATTGATTCCAACCATGGGACTACGAGGGCTACGGATCCTTTCGGTTTTTGTTCGGTTAAGTCATCACTTGTTGAGTGTTCAAGTTGATATCTGACTAGATAGAGGGCCCGGAGCAGTGGGTTCACTGCTGTTCCGGTTCTAATCATTTTTGTTATGAGTTTATGGAGTCCAGGTCGTTAAATAATTGATGAAGAAAGAAAATAATGCATTGCTGATAGGCTTTTACCTCCATGGCATAGCCGCGGTTGTGATCACACAAATTGTTCTGCTTGGATCATTCAACATGGATGCCTGAGAGAAGTACAAAATGTAGAGCATGAGATGTGCACTTGATCTCAACAGCCGCAACACGACGGAGGACATCTTACCGGCACAGGATCGTCATCGTCATCGTCACCCAAATCCAAAGCAGCACAGGAATACAACGAACTCAAAACAGCGGGCACAGCTGCATCATCTTCATCCGTTGAAACTTTAGGGGAACTAGCCTCCTTTATCCTCCTTATCAAATCATCACGTGTTTCTTTCATTCCCTCAACGTCTACTCCACAGGCGCAGGAGCCAGAGAGTGCTGATAACGTTGGCTTTTTGCTCTCCTTTTTATCTTTGTTTAGGAGAGAGGACTCGGCTGCAGCTGCAGACACGCTAAGTTCTTGTTCTGACGACAGAGCCGAATGAACGTCGGTTGGATTTGAAGATGACATCAAGGTTTTGTACCTAAAGGAGCCGACTCTTCCTTCTGTGCAACAATCTTTTGAGCCGCTGCAAATGTGTTGAACTGTATTCAGTCCTCTTCATCAGAATGAACCGCCCACACCACAGACAACCACACACCGCACGGTAGAAAAAGGTGAAAATGACAACGCACGCAAGGAACAACAACGCGACGGGTCCTCTCCGCCCCTTTTGGAACTTGGAACGGGGCGCATAGATAAAGGAGATAAGATAACCAAGACAACCCGGACATTTTGAATAAGAATTGGCACTAGAGACTTAATTAAACAGACACAGTTTCACCTAAGCAATGACAGTCTTCAAACTGAACCCTGGGCAAACATTCTTCACGGACAGTACCTACAAACTTCAGCTCAGTCAAACAATCAATGATCAATATGAGAATTGCCCCCCGCAATCTCTGGATATCTAACGGTAGTAGTTCGAAACAGACAACCCACGAACTCGCTGGCTCTCAGAAGGGGAGTCAGTGGAGCCACTGCAATCTGGCTCCACATTCTCCTCCAAGACCCAGTTTCCCATCATGCAGCACGTGTCATCCTCAACTTTGATGGAAGCGAGGTTGCTGCGCTTGTAAGTGGCGCAGCTGCTGGTTCCAAGAGAAGAGAGCGAAGTGACCGAGCTCCTGGGAACAGAAACTCCCTTAAGAGGCACATTAATCTTGGCCTTGCTGGCACTCCCGTCAAAGAGGGGGTTGCCTCCCATCTGAACCAGTCCACCTTCATCGGCCATCAAGGTCATGACGAATCTCTTGGGGCGGAAAGCTCGGACCACATTGCTAACCAGGGGAGTGTAGCTGCTCAACTTCTGATTGGTCTCAAAGCTCGCATAGGAGCTGCCTTCTTCAGGCGTGATGTGCATGGTAGAATAAGAATGGAAGAGTATGGCATTCATCGAATATCCACAGGGCTCGAATGCCCGAGGATCAATGTGGGCACCTGCCACAAGATTGTCAATCCCAGCTGCCTTGGTCTGTTCCATGCTAATACGCTTCGTGGCTTCGTCCTCCGTCTCGTCTGGTCCAATCCTAGCCTGATACTTATCATAGTAAAACTTCTGCGCCACCTCCTGATCGATATCAAACATCATAATGTTGAGAACACGGTCGGTATCATTGTCCTCGACATATCTCTTGGTGTGATCAGCCACGAACACGAACCAGTGATCAGAAGTCACAGGTCCAAGAGTGTACCCGTTCCCATTAAGGCGTTGGCACAGGTTACGGTGGCTGTAGAGGTAATCCATCTCTTGATGGAAGGATCCATGGGGGAACATTTGATCGCCTGGAAAGTTAAAGTTCTTTCGGTTATACCCTACCCAGTCAATCTCGAGCCCAATCTTACGCCCTAACTCAATAAGGGTCGCCACGCAACGGAGGAGGGTGGTGGTGCCGCAAGTTTTGAGCACAATCATGTACGGATACACGAAGAGGGAGCTCTCACTGAGGACATAGGCATCCAAGTATCGGTTGGATACGCTTGAGAGGATGGTGCAGCGAGCACGGGCACAGATCCTGTCAAGGTCGGCACGGGGGAGGGTACGAAGGCCCCTGCGGTGGATAGAGCCAGATCCACTTGAGGTCAAGGATGAATCACTGACGGATTCATCGTCGGTCAGGTTGCCTTCAAACCCGCTGATCTTGCGGAAGACAACCTCTGTTTGGAGTTGCAAGGTTATCAAGAAATAACAAACAAATTTAGAAGAGTCCATGTCCAATACAAACACTTGACACAAGATGTGCACAAAAACAAAACACATATCCCAATCCTCATATCGACTCACCTAGGGTCTTTTCAGGCCCTTCAAAAACTCCATTATACTCCCTAATCTCCCCTGAATGATCATCTTCGTCATAAGGTTGCTGAGGCTGCTCCATAGGGAGGATGTTGACAATTCCCGGGGGAGAAACGTCAGGGGAATCAGATCTGCCGTTGTTCATTGTTGTTGTTGATGATGTTATTTCTTGATTCTAAATAATGGTGGGGGGTGTAGCTGAGTTATTATTGACGTTGGGGAAACATAATACATCATCAAAAATGAGAGATAGAGGCGCACCTAACTGTTGTCAGATATGACACCGTTCACGTCGCCTTTACCGACCTGTGCCCTTAACACAAGGCTTGAACCAATTTTCTTTCGAGAGGAAGTCTCTCCTTCTCCAAATGGCAGGAGAAGATGTATACGTAATGAAGGGCTGTCAGGAAGGAAAAGTCTTGGCCGAGATCACAGCCAAGAGATAGCTTACGACGCAAACGATGTCGGGGACGTCTTGAGGGTAACCAGATGGCATGCAGTGGATAGCCTCTACGCGAAGTGAGGCAATTATATTTAGTACAGTCGCTTGAATGAAGGGGAAGCGAGATAGTGATGGGTGGTGAGAGGCTGTGGTGCGTGGGCGGTGAATAATGCAATGATTTTATGGGAAGGGTCGCCAGTCCCAAGAAGAGAGTGACGTTTTCTCTTGCTGCAAACGAGTGGCGGCCGTTTGGTGTCGTTTTAAACTCAAAACGAGGGCTAAAAATTTTAACGGCTGAAAGACAGTTAGTTTTCTCTAGAGCGACAGCCCTTAAACAAAACTGTCATCTTGAAGCTTATTTTTCATCGGAGTATCATAACTGAAGGAGTAATTGGGGGGTAAACCTTGAAAGCAATGGTATCTACCAACAGACAAGCCAAATTAATTGATGATTAGAAATGTTGTTGTATGGCACAGTGATGCCAATTGAATAATGAATGAATTTCATCGTACTACCTATTTTTGAAGGGTGGTTTCGAGTCGCAAGTTGCAGGTAACAAAAACGTCCATATTTCCGAGTCGTGTCATCCAACTCAAATGGCGCGAATCGATATTGATGTTTTTACCCGTGACTTGCAACTCTGCAGCCAACGGGGAAAGACGCTGTTCAATAAACTTGCTATTCTTTTCAAGAAAAGGGTGTGATAACAAAGAGGTGTTAATTGGACATAATTGATCAAAAAAGCAGTAGATTCAGAATCTTTCAAATATCAAGTAACTTCTTTTCTCAAAGGTGCAAAGCACCATCATTTCCACTGACCTAGGTACGTGGATTTTGGATCATCTCTGAGAAAGCTCGTGCAAGCCCAAACTTTCCGCCTGGTGGATTTCCCGCCAAGTGGATCATGTGCTAAAATCAACAACTATCACCTGCCGATTGGATGTATTCTTGTCATAGGCCACTATTCTACTTTGGTAGATAGGACCAAATAAACAAGTTCAAGTTCAAAACGAACTTTAAGTTAGAGCCAGTCATAAGCTCATTCCCATCTAAGAATGAGGGGCTGATCCAAACTGGCATTT
>JALLPI010000694.1:0-16393 GCA_036939935.1 Cyclotella atomus | reverse complement strand
ACGCGGCACCGAAGGTTGCCACCGAGGCTGACATGAAGATGCCCAAGGGTGCATCAAAGCTGAATCTCCAAGAGCTCGCAAAATAATTCAGTGTCTACATCTTAATGTTAGAGCATCTCGCTGAGGTGGTGTTTGTTGCCTTTTGTGTTTTCGATAGAGTATACGGCAGCTAAGTTTAAAGTCGTCTGAACAACAGTAAATTGATAACTTGTTTCTCGTTGCCATTTGCCATTCGGTAACTGCTTGCAATCCTTCTGCATCAGGTATCAGACGTTGTATTGGCTTCATCCCGTGCTCGCCGTATAATTCTTTCATAATTTCAGATACCAAGAACGAAGTTTTGATGGAAAGCTGGCTCAATAACCTCGACTTTCTTATTAGATCATCCTTTTCTTGTCGCAAGCTTTTGAGTTTCTTAATCATTTCATCGTTGATTTTGTGACTGAGTCAAGGTAAATAAAATTGCTGTCAAAGCTTAATACTAAAAGAGTATCTTCATTGATCAGTATACTCACCGACCGTCTAATACTAAACGCCAGTGTTTGTATTCCTCTTCAAGAATCTTCATTCTTTTCAGTATAAAGGCTCCTTCGTCTGGCAATTCGTCTCTATCATCTAATCTTAACTCAAGTTCCTCAATCTGTATTTCACTTTCATCGCATTTGTGTTTAGCTTGTCTCAACAGGCTCTGTTCTATCTTGAATTTCCTGTCAAGTAAAAGAATTGCTGGCTCCAACTCTGTGGAAAGATGCAAAGACTTCCGAGCCTCACGCTCATTTTGAATGATTCCGGCCAATTCAGCCTCTAATTTTGCACGTGCAGATACGGCAGATGATCCACGTAATGATACACTGAAGAAAGCAGCCTCTTTTGCAGTTACAATAACTTCATACAAACCATCTCTGATTGTTTTATTTGGGCTACCGATCTGAACCATTACAACTCCCAGCTGATGCATTGAATTGTTTTGGTCACATATTATATTTGCAACATTGGCACGGTCGGAGGAATAATCTTGATCGCCACAAACACGCTTGATTTGGACAGAAATGTCTCCAGGAACATAGTTTAAACCGACGAAGCTACCATGAAAGACCACAGATACTGTAATCACTGTGAATTTTATCTCACCACTGTCGATTCTGAAAGCCACTCTCGCAAATTCATTCTTATCCAAGCGTTTTGATTCGGATTCATACAATAACCTATCTGGTGAAATGGCGGCAACATACAATGACTGAATGGATGCATTCGCGCCTTTGAGGAGAGTCAACTGTTCAATGCTCGAAACAATGATGTCGTTGCATTCAGTAGTGACGACTTCTGTCGATTGGCCGACGGCAGACTGGAGGATAGCTTTCGCTGTCGACAAATCAGCTTCACAAACGGATACACCGGCATCAGGTACTATTGCAATGACATCATGCATTTCTCTGTTCATGAGAGCATGATCCTAAACTGAAACCAAAGTTAAATTTTGCAAACGCCATAATTCTGATTCTCCCCAATATTGGATAGCAAACAGCTACCATATCAAACGATACTCGTTTTTTTCTCTATCCTCCATCGCAGATTGAATAATGTGCAGGAGGTGAAAGGAAGTGGCGAGAGGATGTGATGTGGATTGATCATTGTTGAAAATGAAGTATTGCTATGCTTCAAATATGTCAGTGCTTAGCCTCTCGCAAGCGCCGATGGTGTAGTGGTAACATAAATGCCTTCCAAGCATTTGCCCTGGGTTCGATTCCCGGTCGGCGCAGCTAGCCTATCACTTTTTGCCCCGTGGCATCACCATTACCTGTTTGGTACCATGTTACATTCCATCTGGCATTGGTCTGCAAGTAGTCAAACAATTAATATGGAAATCTTGCCTTAGCATTAGCTTCTGCCTTGGTACTTCGATGGTTCTTCGGACTTAGAATATCAAGAGTCTATGCCTCTGTTTACAATACTGCTCAAGAACTTGGAATTCTGCCTGTTTATCGATGTTAGTATGTGTAGAAGAGTCTCATATTCATATATGATGTTAGCTTTGCCTTGGTACTTCAGCACTACAGTACTTTGGACTAATGAATTCATGCCTCTATTTACTGAATGAGAACTTGAAATTCTGCCTGATTGGTCGACGTTATGTGTCAGAATGCGGGCTTCTGCTTAAATACTGATCTCGACGGCATCAGCACACAAGATCGTAGCTAAAAGAGTAAAACCAAGAAAGCATCCACAGATTCATCTATCCTCGTCTCCATCGCTAACTAAAGTGAATTTACGTTTGTTTCCACCAACACACGGCTGGGATCTAAGCATACAATGCAATGCCTGTGACTCCTTTGCATTCCCCCGCAATTTACCTTCCAACAACGCAGTTTCTTCACGTATCTTCTGCCTCCGAAGCGGAATCTCTCTCGCCGTGTCTTTCAAATGTTTCTGATTCAATTGTTCATCTTTGACAACTTTGGGATCCGTCTTGGGTTTTCCTCCAATCTGTGATAGGTTGTATGCTGTTCTACCCGCCAGAGTCAGTGTTGATGCGTAGGAACGAAACGTTTTTCGCAAGGCGCTTACTGGATTGATCTCTGTAGCAGCTTTTGTCTGATCTGCGGTGTTAGATTCTTGCGGTGGCTGGCCTGCGGCTGGTTTTGGCATGATTATCTTAATGGCGAGGCACAAGACGAGAAACCAAGAGTCAAAGCCGAATCGGGAAGATTATGATGCAATTGTTATGTGATTGATGGAGTTTCTCTATTCGGTATGCTCAACAGACCGTAGTTTCAATTGCGTCTTGTATTCGTCCTATTTTAAGGAGTTTGGGCAATCGACAATCGGCGTAATTGAGCGAGCCTCCAGTCCGTGATGTCTGATGTCTTCAAAATCCTTCGCGCATCCACTCTCCAGCCTTTTTTAGTGAAAACAATCGATACCTTGCCGATCGTATTGATGTGTGGGCCGGTGTAGAGATGGCGTGGTGTAGAGCGGGCAGGAAGGGGTGGTTGGGTGTTCTCTGGGGTTGTGTGAGTGTATGATGTTGTGATGAGTGATGAGAGAGCGAGGCGCTGTTTCGGTCTCTGTTCGGTAGGTCTATGGTCGCAGCGTGTGTCATCAGCTGTTCTTCGGACGCACAGATGCCCCAGCGACACCACCAAAAATGAAAGTGCACCAAAAACACGTGTGAATGAACTCTACAACTCCCCACTTCAACGCCTCAAAGATCCACGCACCCAACCATGGTGAACAATCCTCACACAAAATCAAACAGGAGAGAGGAGAGAAAACAGAAAACACAGCCGCAAGCAACGCCTTGATCAGAGGCGAAGACTGTCTGCTCATTTTCGTATTGATAGCAAGGTGTTCCTAACCGCACTGGGCTCAGACGAATTGCAAATACATTGCCAGCCTCAGGAACCGGGAACCATTCTTTGTAATTGCATTAAAGTGCTTGCTATAATACTCAAAATGCCTAATAAAGGGGAACCTACCTTGGTGACTCGCAAGATCGCCGTCTTGGGATTCCGTGCTGTCGGAAAGACATCATTGACGAATGCTTTTGTCAGTGGCACCTTCTCAGACAAGTAAGTGACAGTGCACCACCTTCCTTTGATTTGTCTATCATCGTCTAATGCCTCTCTCACGAATAATGCAGCTATGATCCTACTATTGAAAATACTCATCACAAGACTATCAGATTTCGAAAAGTTCATTTTGCTACGGATATCATTGACACGGCCGGAATGGTAAGTCACACTCGCTTCAACTTTCTTTTCAGAAACTCCATTATAAATGGACGAATGTACTAAGTAAATTCTCTATCTTTGCCTCGACCTCTTCAAACCAGGATGAATACTCAAGCATATCTCGCAATGCCAGTGTAGGCGTTCACGGATACGCCCTAGTCTTTTCCATAACATCCCGTTCCTCCTTTGAAAACATAATCAAGATCAATGATGCACTCCTAAACGCACTCGGCGATGCTCTAGACGTTCCTCGTATCTTGGTAGGAAGCATGAAAGACTTGGGGGAGGAACGTGAAGTATCGTCTGTCCAAGCTCAAAAGCTTGCAGAGTCTTTACGCATCCCGTATATGGAATGCTCTTCGAAGACCGGGGAAAATGTTGCTGAGGTTTTTCATACCTTGTTGAAGGAGATTGAGAAAGATGATGGATTATTGAATGATCAGGAGGAAGAAAAGTGTATTATTCTTTAGGCGCATTTTTGTTCCTTCGCGCATAGAGAGAATTAGAAATTTTGATCGCCACAGGTTGCAGCACTTGAGACCAAGTTTGCTGAGCCGGAATGACATTGAAATTTTAACACTAGAGAAGTTCTGGTATGGCTAAGGTCAAGCTCTCAGGATACAGTTGGATCCAGCCACAATTTTCATGTATAGAGTTTGTGTTGCTATGTCCACATTTGTCTTGTTTGTAGTTAAGTTCCATAAATGATTAGATGAGCAATTGATAATGATACAGCACATCACACCATCTCTTGATCAGTGGTAATCAGTTGGTAGAATTGGATCAGTGTGGCAAAAGTACCTCTCTCTAGTGTTATGGTGTATGGTAATGTAATGCGGAAAAAGTTAAGCGCAGGCAGTCCCACTATCGTACACTCGGGACTCAGGCTGACGCACACCACATCGTTCTCATTATTTTTTCTTCATCCTCCACTCTCTCATCTCATTTCATCCACCATGAAGGCCGCCGATAGAAGACGGGGGCGCACCACACCAACACACCCAGCGCTGCTGCTATCCTGCCTAATAATATACAGAGACGGCCACGGTAGATTCGCCTCTGCGTTTCCCTCCACCTTCAATTCAAGAGGCGCCTCACGTCTATTCAGCACGAGCACAAAGCAAATTCGAAACAATGGAAAGATAATATCATCCGCCACCGATGCATCTCACCAAAAAGCAAATGGACTTCTTGGTGACAGTGCGCGGAAGAAACCGAACTTTTCAATCCTACCCGATTTCATGTCCAAAGATCCAACATTACTCACTGATAAGCGAATCTTGCAGCAGAAACTAGATGCGATGAAAGAGGCAGAGTTCTCAACACAATCCAATCAAAGTAGCATGGAAATGATGGCCATGTCGGCTGTATCGATTGCCTTGGCCGTTAGTGTGGTCTATTCTCTGGCTTCCAGTACTCCTGATGTGTCTACATTCACAGATGGGCTGACCGGTATATCAGAGGGTGAATCTGAGATTAAAGGGCTATTGCTTGATGGATCCGAGAGAGGGATGGGAGTTAGTCGATTGGGCATTGCTACCAGAAATGTGGCCATGACGGTGCTACCGCAGAGTGCAGACGACGTTATTGCTGTGTCGATTGGAGAGGGGATTGCTGGTGCCATCGGAGCCGTGGCTACGTGGCTGTTGGGAATGGTGTTGAGGCTCCGTGGGGGTGGGCTTAACGAATTCTTGGAGTTATCGGAGAAGGAGCGAGAGAAGACCATGATGAGAGAGTCGTTGTTTAGTGGTGCTGTAGCAGACGGAGATTATTTCTTGACGAGAGCGGCAGCTCAACCTTTGCTGGAGGCTGCAGGTCTTCCTATATTTCTTGCTTCTTTAGTATCGGTTCTTGTAGCAACGGTGCCTTATGAAGCTATTAAGTTATCATCTCAGAAGCAGATGGAACAAGAAAAAGAGAAGGCATTATTGGATATGCTATTGCAAGAAGAAGAGTTACGGCAGCGTAACTTCAGCATCGTTGACAAGTTTAGCATTGGTATGGCAGAGTTTTTCGATAGGCTGAATGTACGTGCACAGTATGATGATGACGAGAACGAGTTTTCAGATGAAGCCCTGCAGCGTGCTTTGATGGAGGAGCAACAGCAAAGAATACAGGAAGTCAAAGATTCTGCTCCAAAGGTGGATGGCATTGAATTGTTTGCCGACATTACCAAATGGCTAGAATACGATGTACTGATCAACAACTACAGAGGTATACTGGCACTCCCTGATGGTACATTGATCGGCCCGGGGTGGGAGAGCGCAGTGTTTGGTTTTATGGCAGCGTTATCATCTCAGCTCTACACCGATGTATTGTACATTTACTCAGACTTTGGCAATCCAGAAAAGAGAGAAAAGACCCTCAATAGGCCGTTAGAACTATGGGCCAGTATCTACACATCAAAATGTCTCAGCGCAGCTACGCTTTTCGGAACCTATGAAGCATTAAGAGCTCCAATTTCAAGGTTTTGTGCTCAAGTCATTACTGGAGCATATTCTGGCTGTATTGGATCAGAAGACTACGAGCTCTGCCAAGAAGCATACATGCTTGGTAAGTTCATATCGTCATGATATGCTGTGCTGTTTATCATTGTTTCGCTAACTGCTGCTTTCTTTGACCCACACAGAAAATCCAACAGAAGCATCATTTATGGAAGTCTTCAAGGCATTTTTTACGTCTCTAATGAATTGGATAGACAGTTTGGTATCATTTCTCCCACTGAATGAGCAGGATAACTTGGTCAGCTTAGCCGGAAGTGAAGTTATTGCAATGTACATTGATCTTGATAAATTTTTAAGTACTTAGTTTGATTTAGGCCATAGTTCATTGTAAATGTTTGTCACTTCTTGCGTTTTCACTGCAGTTTTACCGAAAGAGCTTGCATCCATTGCATTACATACCCAATGATCTCAGACTGACACCCTCATCTGGAACATTGACACAGTATTGGTCTTCAGATCTCAAACATGATACAATGGCTTCAATAGCATTTGTGATGGAAAGATCAATCCCATTTTCTCTGACATAAAATGTCTGTGTAGATACAGCAGCGCTCTGTCATTAGATCCAAGAAAATACAAGATGAAACGAAGATAAAGTGAACTTACAGTGCCATATTTGCCAGTCAGGCGTGTCCAGAATACATTAGGCAGGGCAAACTTGACCCCATCACCTACATTAAAGTTGAGAACGTTGCCTTTGCCCCCAAACTCGTCAACAACCTGTGATTAGAAAGATACGATCAAACCAAGTTTAGTAGAGTAAACAAAATAGTCAAAGACAGCATCACTCAAGCAAGATACAACATAGGTCTATAACCATCATACAAATGCCTCGTTCAGAGTCAGCATGGTTGAATGGATATACTCAGACNTCATACAAATGCCTCGTTCAGAGTCAGCATGGTTGAATGGATATACTCAGACTCGTCATCTAATAAACGTATGAATGACTTGGCTTTTTTCTTTGATGATTGAATGCTACATCGACAGAGGTGTAGAGAGCAGCTGGATAAACTCACCAATACTACATACTTGTCATCTTTGGCTCCCTAAAACGATGTGACATGTTAGCTGAGCACATACACACACAAATTGATGTCTAAAAATACTACAGACAAACATCACATTCGAAGCACTAACCTCTTTGCCCAAATCCCAATAATCTCGAATAGCCAACCCCGGAGTCCTAGGATACGCCTGACACAACACGCGTACCCTGTACCCCGTATCTTTTTCCAACTTTGTCAATAAATCATTCAACCGCTTTTCTTGTCCCTTGGTTAGAAACTTTTCGACTTGAATAACATTTAGTCCGGGTTCGGAGGGGAGGAGTTCCGGTTTGTTGACTCCCTCGAGGCGGGCCGAGGATGGGAGGGGGATTAGGGGAAGGGTGGCCAGTGCGGTGAGGAGGGTGCGTCGATGGATGATCGCATCGTTGGGGTTACCGAGCGATGAGTGGAGAGAAGTGATGGATCGTCGAGGAGATCGATGGGATGGGGTGAAGGCTGTGACGGATGAGGAGCTGATGATTATGGCTGCTGCTGTTATTGATTGGAGGAGCTTCATTGTGGCTGATGTTTGATGATAGAGGAAAAGAGAAAGAGTGCGAGGAGCGATTGGCGTCTCCCGCCAAAAAGTACCTTGATTGAGAGAAGAAAAGCTAACGAAAATACAGAGTAACTCAAAAATGGACAGGTCTTAATTGCTCATCCTCTCTCTCTCCTCCTTCCTCCCAGCCTACTTTCTCTCAGTCAAGATGATGCGTCCAATCACAACTCTGTTGACAATATTAGCGTTCAACCCAGCCGCAGCCCGGCATCCACTAGTACCTACACAAAAGAAGCTGCCAAAGCTACGAGGAGGCCACATCTACGAACAAAATCCAACCTACCAATCATCTCCAACTCTCGGAGACGTCGACACAAACGGCTACTATAAATCCACCAGCTTTGCCATCCCAAACAATCGAAAGCCACCTCCCATCACTAAACTTATTTACGACTACTTCTCATCTCTGTATAAATTCAGCCCAACCTTATCGTATGGAACATACACCTCCCTTATTCTATTTGTATTGTGGCAATTCACATCAACGTCACATCAAATGAATCAAGTACTACAACGGCATTTTGTATGCAATCGACGCAATATAAAACAGAGGAGATATCACACTCTATTCACCAGTTCATTCTCACACGCTTCACTTCATCATTTGGCGGTGAATCTGTATGCTTTTTTATCATTTGGTCCGAGTGTGGCCAATGTACTTTCTGCTCAGTCTGTGGACTTGTGGCCTTTTGTAGTTTCAGCTGCACTGTTTGGTTCATTGACTTTTTTGGCTTTGGATAAGAGAGGGATGGGAAGTTGTATTGGTTTATCTGGAGTTACCCTGGCTTTACTCGCGTTCGATTCATTAGTGTATCCCTCGAAGGAGTTACGGATGATCGTCAGCTTTATTCCTATCCACCTCCCAGCTTATTATTTGTATTTGGGATTATTGGGCTTTAGCATTTTAGGAGTGCTGGGTTTGGTGGGCGGAAGATCGAATGTCGCACATTCTACGCATCTGGGAGGTTTGGTATTTGGTCATTGCTTTTATGAGGCTTTTCGAAGGGGCTGGATACGTAGGTGGAACTATCAGATCAGGAGAGTCTTGCAACACAGGTGAATGAATAAGAAGCAACATCCAACAATTCTAACAAATATGTACATAGGCTTAAGCTATATATATTTTCGTTGAAGCATCGTATCTCGTACTAATGCATTTGTGAATGCGAGTTGCTAACACCCGCTTGCCTTGCATCTCTTATTAATGCATTTGCAAATGCCTGGGCTTCACCCGAAGCTAGATCACCAGATGCCATTCTTGCGATTTCTTTACTTCTCTCTGATCCATCAACCGAGTATACTCTTACTTTTGATGAAGCTTCAGCACTTTGCGCAGGCGATCTTTCCACTACAATATGTTGATCTGCTGTTGCTGCGACCGAAGCACTATGCGTGATGGCAATTATTTGGGTACCAGTTCTGGACTGCCTTCTTGTTTGATCCGCCAGCAGCTTAGCCATTGTTACTGCAGCTCTTCCACCTACATGTGCATCTATTTCATCATAGACTATTGCTAATGGTGGGGCCTTTACAGCATTATACTGTAAATTCTCCGAGCTGGTAGTGTATGCATTGCATACGGTGCCAATCGATCCAGGTAAACATGTTTCGATTGCCAGCAGTACTCTCGACTTTTCACCAGAGCTCCCTACTTGATCTATGTTACCACCGGATTGAGACCCCGAATCACCCGATGATTTTTGATGCAGCAATAGAAAGTCAGCAATGTCTACACCAAGACTTTCTGAGCCGCAGTAAGGATCATCAAAACCACCTGTCCGTAAACTCATTTGAACTTGAAACGTTGTACCGTCTAAACCAAGTGAAGGCAGCATTTCTGTAACAGACTTTGAGAGAGTACTAGCAACGATCAATCTTGCATCTGAGAGCTGTTTGCAGGTTGCAGAATATTTTTTGAGTGCCAGTCTTTCGTCTTGCTCTGCTGCAGGCAGCAACATGAGAGCTTCAGCATTGCCATCTAATTCCTGCCGCAGCGACTCATGACATTTCGGCAAAGAATATGGCGATATACCGTGTTTTCTTGCCAGTGAATTCCAATCAGCAACAATTGTATCAATCTGTTCCAAAGATATCCCTGGGCAGACCATCTTTTCTAGTACTGATATCACACTGTTGGAGCCACCATCAATGGATCGTGCGCAGTCATTCAAAGCTTCCTCTAATTCATTCAATAGGTCATGTGTCTTCTCAATAGAATCAAACAAAGGTCCATTATCATCACGTGCCATACTATACAGCAGTTTTCTGACTTTATCCAATGCCACAGATGCAGAATCTGGCGACGACATCGACGACAGCATTGAATATGCTGCATTGGCAGAAGCTAGTTTTGTTTCGACAGCTTTGATTTCTTCTCGGAATCCAAGTAGATTGGCAAATAGAGATGCATCTTCAGAAACTTCAGCATCTGCCCAGGTATTTTTTCTCAGGTTCTGTAAAATTTCATCCAGGTTGCTCCTGTTAGAACCATTATTGTAAACATCAGCCATGAGTTCATTGTATTGCACAAGCATTGCTTCTCGGAAGGTATTTATTCTAGATTCAAATTGATCTTGACATGTGGTAGCAATAGTAAGATCAGGATGCAAAACACTAGTAGTAGTTGTATAACTAGAAACACGCACCTAACTCATCAACCCAATGCTGTAACATCTCCATATCTTCTTCAGTCAAAGATCTACCACCTCTTTTCATTCCAACAGGCAAAACTCTTTCATCAAGTTGCTTCTCAAGATGTATCCTTTTCTTCCTAGCTCTCTCATACTCATTTTTGCTATCCATACATTCTCGCTTTAACACATCTGAAACTGCAGTATCGATCATTGCCAGTCTGGAGACAGGTCGTGACAAAGCTGCAGAAGCTGTCGCAACATCTACCCTAGTAAACAATGGCGATGATACCGATCTTAGTGTCTTTAGCGAGACATGCTTTTCATTGATTCTACAGAGAGATTTCACACGTCCTGATGCATCGGCTCGCAGAATTGTTCTTGATAGATGTAATTGACTACGCGATGGTTCATTGCATAATATCTTAGGATCAACGCCAAAGTTTCTCAAGGAAGAAGATACTGAAGAGAGTTGTGGCTCAGCAAGGTTGACCACTGATGAAATACATGTATCCGAAAGAAGTCAGGCAGCTTCAACAAATGCCTTACAATTAATTTCATACAGTTGTCACTTACTCACCTAATTCAACACGAGTCTCCGATTCCCTACTATCACCAGATGATGAAGGCAACAACGAAGGTACTACTTTCCCTCCTGTAACCAAATCAATTGCTTTTGACACCAGTAGGGATTTACCAGACCCCGATTCGCCCGTCACAGCCACAAAACCTGCCGCCGTTTCATCTGATGGGGCGAATCTAATGGTGATTTCATCATCATTATCATTGTTTTTCATACCTGCAATATTCCTGGATGTAATGGACACGATGTGACTGCATTCGCCACTTTGTGCCAGCGATGGCATTGCAGCGTCTGCAGCCAGAACATCTTGACCGTTTGTGGGACGGCAGCTGCCCAAGATCTTCTTTTCACGCGGAGCACAGCGTCTAGTGCTTCGAGGGCCAGCAATAAATGTTAGTTGGAATGCCTCTAACGAAACTGCTAATAATATAGGCAGGATCAGAAGTAGAAAGACGGCCTGCATCTTTTCTCCAAGCAATATCATCAACCGGCCGAAGTGAAGGCCGAATGAAGCACAAAAAGAGAAAAAGATACGCTGATGGCACTTGGCGGGAACGTATTTACGTACATTATGAAGATTCTATCTAGAAAAGTATGGTAACAAAGGGACGGCCAGGAAATCGTACTTATTTTTCAACAAAACGTTGACAACCTCTCTCCTTCACACATTTCTTCCTCTCCTTTGTCATTTTTTCCTTTTCATATCATCCGCTCCACACCTCCCAGGTAAGCATAGTCTGCAATCAGGATATGCTAGCAATCGAATCCTTCAGAGGGCTCGACGTGGCTTCATTGAGGAGGCCGCGGTGTAATTTTGCGATTGCCTTCGCTGTCATGGATTTGAACCCAAATTTTGCATTTGATGATGTTTGATATCTTCCATTTATCTAGAGTTGATGTTTCATTGCGATTCTGGACTAACTTGTCACATTCCTCACATCTGACACAACTTGCTATACTTGCATCACTCTAGCTGTCAAGTATCATTTGCATCCAAAATGAAGATCTACACCCCAGCCAAAATTTCTGCCAACTCTTCCTCCAAAGATATTGCCAAATCCATCAACAATGGCAATGGTATCCTCCTTCTAACCGATCTCCCCAAGGCACCGTTTACCGAGATTCAAGCTGCCCTCGATGGATTTCACGCTCGTCCTGACCTTGTCACTCGTCTCAATGAAGCCTACAAGGCAAATCTTGTATACAAATCTTGTATACAAGGACTCCTTTGCCAGTGGCAATGGTGGCATTTCCGTGGACATGAAATGTGTCCTTGATCTAAGCCCCGAACGCCTTGGCAAGATCTCAAGAAATGATCCTGATCTCGACTTGCTCAAGGTTGGTTCTTTCAAGGATTCACTTGACTACTCGGACCATCTTACCGAAAAGGTGGCTCCCAAAATTGGGCTTGCCGTAGCTGAAGCCATTGGAAACAATGAAGTAGTCAAGGATGCTTCTTACAACTACCGGATGGTTGATTACTATCCTCGTGAAACCAATTACATTGAGGGCATCGTGGCTCCTCGCTGTGGTGAACATCATGATTTTGGATCCTGGACTCTCGTCTTTCCTAGTAAAGCTGGCTTCCAGGTGCTCATGAATGGCACGTGGATGGATCTTCCTCATGTAGAGGAAGGATCTGCCATTCTTTATCCGCTGTAACGGGCGCATTCCTGCTGTTTTGCACAGGGTTGCTGATGCTGAAGGAGTATCTCGTAGGACTTCAGCTGTCCTATTCTGTGCACCAAAGAAGGATGAAACGCCTCTTGAACCCGTGATTATTCCCGGAGAGGAGCGTGTATATGTGTCTGGTATCAAGGCTGGAAATCTTCGTGGCAACATGCGCAGGAAGTGGAAGAAGCGTGAGGGTACTCTCACTGAGGAGGAGAAGGTACTTGAGGAAAATGAGATCCTAGCTACAAATATGTGGACCCAGGATGACGTTGTTGCTAAGATGAGAAGCGATGCTGTCACTGTTGCCGAGTAGAGGCCATCGTTTGCTTCACATAATCTCTAGAGCAGTCGCCTGCTATTGGAGTAACGGATAAAGAGAGAATTGAACTTCCAGTTATGTGATTGCAACGTAACGTAGTTTAATTAAGGTGTTGCACCCGTCCTTCTGCTTTCATTTCATGCAAAACGTCACTTATGTGATCACTTCTTCATATTTTCTATTAGGATTAGGCCACTTACAAGATTTGCCCGTTGTTGTAGCCTTTCAATGACTTTTGGGTCCATTGCCGCTTCACGAGTGCCGTCGATACGTCTCTCCTCTTTTACTCTGTTCTCACTCTTCAACTCATCCGAAGCCTTTTGATACGCACGGAGAGTGCTTGCATATTCGTCCTTCGTACACATTTCCCTCTTGAAACACTTCGTTACATTATCATAAGTGCGAGCTCAGAGCTCAGAGCCCATTTTGGCTGCCATCATTGAATGTCTGCAACCTTTCCTCTCGTCTCCTCCACCGAAGGCCATTTCAGCAAGAAAAGTGTGTGCAGTTGGCTCACCAGCAATTGCAGCTTTCTCAAAATATGCTTGGGCCTTCTTCACATCCTTGGTAAAGATTGCTGGATTAAGTCCCGTGTACATGAAAGTCCCAATCTCTAAGTTTGCAAGTCTGCAACCTGCATCCGATGCTTTAAGAAGTAAGTCTCTTGATGCTTGGATGCCCAACTTACCACGTATGCTAAGCATATACATTGCATAATTGTACATTCCTGATGGATCACCCAATTCTGCTCTCTTTTTCAACCGCTCGGCATGTACATCCAGTGAGAGAGATTGCGGGGCTCGACATAGAGGGCAGCCTCATTTAGTCAACAATTCCATTGGAACACCTCTACCATTTATGATTGAATTGGAGGCGGCCATTAAGCACGCGGTACATATGCATATGGTTTGGCCGCAGCAGCCTTGGTACATAATCTGCTCTCGATTAATAGGCAATCTTAGGAGACACACTCGACACTCATCGGACTCAGGTGGCTCTGCAAATAGCTTCTCTTCAAGCAACTTGGCAGCTTGCTGTTGACAGGCTTTCTTATGGGCCAGACGGTGAGAGCGCTGGCATTCAATGCTGCAATACCTGACGAGTTGGCAGCTACTGCATTTCTTGAGGCTTGAGCCACTGTCTCCTCCAACCTCCAACCTTGCCACATTTGGCGCAGATGTCTTCGAGCTCATCAGCCTGCATTCTTCCGGATTCTCCCCCTCCTAAATATGCTTGCTTGGGGAGGAGAGAGGGCGTTGGGCGTTGGCGTTTTGGCTGGCGGTCTGCGTTGATGCAGGGGTTGGCGTAAGGCCTGATCCATTTCTCCTCTATGGTATGAATAGCTAAATCTAAAATAGGTACTACCTTAGAGACCGCCTCTCTCCTCTCTCTCTCTCCCACTCTCTCTATTGTCTCTCTTCAACGATGGTCAACATTGAGGTGATATGGATGTTTGACTTTTATGAGAAGCAGGAAGAGAGGTGAACGGGGCGAAAGAGACGGAAGGTAGGAAAGAAGAAGGAAGCATTATGTTACCTTTCACAACCGTTCAATAAATAAAAGGCGTTTTCAAATGCCCCTCTCTGCTCTTCTCTTCGAGATGGCGACTTCAGGATTGCCACAGGTACCATCGCAGCCGCCACTGGCAACAGCAACAGCGGCTGGAGGGATCCGTCGTAGCACACGGGCTCGTCGTCAGGTTCAGTCTATTTATGACAATGCGATTTCAATTGCAGAACAAGCGGCTGTCATTGCAGAGAGCGGCTCCAAGGGCAAGCGAAAGAAACGAACCAAGAGGATGTCTCCACTATCGTTGCCCATCTACAACCTACCCGAGTCAGTTCTGCTGCATATCACGAGCTTTATGGAGAAAACATCGAAGGTCTTACTGGCTGTGGCACTGTCAGCGTCGTCCGAGAAAATCCGAAAATCAAACTATGGAATCAAGCCCTGTTCCACTGCAAGATCCATTCTTGGCAGTAACTTTTATGTAAATTTCAAGGAGGATAAAGATTTGGTAGCACGTTTATCTGATGAAGACGTTGGTGGGGTATTGTCTTGCATGAAGGACTTGACCGATGTCACACTCACGAATCTTGTCAATATTTCTGGGCAATGTCTTGTTTATTTGTGCGGCTCTCCAAATAAGCTCAGACTACTAGATTTGAGCCTAGTTGAGGATGAGATGAAGGGTTCTGATGACCAACCTGAAAGTAAACTGTCAAAGATTGATGTCATTCCGATACTGGACAGATTGTTGGATTCAAAAGAGTGCTCCAAGCCGTACATTATCTTTCCTAAGAAGTGGCGCAAAGAGGGAAGCCAACTCTTGGGTAGATTCCTAGCAAAGTACAATCGAGTAATGAAAGAAAGGGAGATTGTTTGTGACTGCTGCAAGAAGAATTTTTGCGGAACTTCAGAGAAGTCCTGGGTATGCAAAACGGTAGGTGAGACTTTTGGGACGCACAACGTAACCTGCTTTAGCTGTAAGGACAACTTCTGCGATGACTGCGCGGAGGAACATCTAAAAGAACTGTGTCAAAAATGCGATCAAAGATGCTGCACAGATTGCCGTGGTACAATGCGGTGTGATCTATGTCGTGTGAGTGTCGTCAAACTTATGCACTTCTTTACTAATGCAACGCACTAACTCTTACTATACTCTACGCTCTGCTAGGAGATAACTTGTTACAATTGTACCGGAATTGATACATGCGAAGAATGCGATATAACTGGCTGTAGAGTATGTCTACCAGGTGAGCACTGAGTTGGATACAGTTTGTATCCATCATATTTGGCGCGCTTGTCTCCAAACACGCCATGTCGTCCTTATTGGACAGGACTACTGTCCATGCCGTCAGGCATGGGTTACACCTGGTTATGAGCCCAACACTTCACTGTGTTGGATCGATTTTTGGTAGCGGCGGCATCGATTCGACGACGAAGCAAGGTGGACGACTTTACTGCTTCTTCGCCGAGTCTTCGACGGCTTCGATGGAGTAAAGAGCTCTCCTGCTCTTTGCTGATGAAATCTACGATTATGGGCTAATCTACGAGCTCTAAAACTATTGTTCTACGATGAGACTACGATTTGCAAATCAACGGCACGCTTTAATTTAGCAGCTGCGAGCTACGTTCAATTCTTCAAATCAATCAACACATACCACCTCCACCCCATCTTCGATGGAAACGAGTCCAGAGTCACCTACTCCGGCTCACAAACGAACGCAGCGTCTCGTCGACGATAAGACACGGGTACGAGCTCGTCCTCTCCCATTTACACTTCCAACTCCCCTCACAATCGACGATTTCAACCCCCATCGAAACATCCATCCGTCCCCGTT
>JALLPI010000693.1:0-15853 GCA_036939935.1 Cyclotella atomus | reverse complement strand
TTCACCTGTGAACAAAACGGTGTGTCCGCTCGAGTGCGCAGCACTTACTAGTTGTTCGTGCCGCAGCAGTGGCGGGAGGGAGAGAGGCCACAAAAGGTATCTATCATATCCGGAGCCAGGCCCGGGCATGAGAAAAGTCCTCCGAAAATAATACCATACTGCCACAATGGCCACTGGCCACAACAAAACCATGAAGACAAAACAGTTAGCTTGACGATCTATCTCCAGTCAACTACTGCAATTGTTTGTTCTAACGCGGCAGCATCTCTCCTCCGAGTTTCCGATCATGAGCCAAAAGTCTCGCCTCTTTGATTTGTTATCAATAAGTGCACTTTCTCTCTCAACGGCTCATCCAAATCCAAATGCAGTCAATATCAACCACAACCGAGGTAAGCGCCGGCCATTCCCTCCAAAACACACTACCAATAAAATAGATGCATTAGAAGAACATGCCCTAGCCAAACGCAATGGACTTGAAGCCCCTCCACTGATATCACGTCGAACAAGACGTGATCTTCAGTCCAACTTCACATCAAACGAAACGGAACTACTAAACACAATCACATCTGAAGCCAAGGCAGGCCAAGACCCCAACACCCGCCTCCGCAATGATCTAGTCTGGAACACACCCTACGATCGCAACTCCTACCCTTGGGAATATGCATGGTACGGCGATCCCAAAGAAAATCGAACTGGCGTTCCCGTAGAAATGGATATCAATTTTCACCGCGTCTTTACCGTAGACACAGTCAACCCCATGTTGGATTTAATCGTCTGGTTTCGATTGGCTTGGGTAGATCCTCGATTAACATGGGATCCTGCCGATTATGGAGGTCATACCAAGACAATGTTTTGGATCGATAGTGGGAATGCCGGGGGTGAAATGACTGAGATATGGACTCCCGATGTAGAACTTTGGAACTTGGAGGAGGGTCTTGCAAAAAGTTTGGAGGATGCGTATGCAGTGGTGAAATATGATGGAAGTGTATTCTGGAGTCGACCTGGCCATTTGAGACCGGCTTGTAAGTATACTGGTTTGGAGAAGTTCCCTTTTGATGAGTTGGCTTGTACTATTGAATTGGGGTCGTGGGTCTATACTGGGATGTACATGACGTTGTCTAAAGGGGGAAGTGATCTAAATGGGTTTAGTTTGGGTGGGTCTGAGACTGCTGGAGAGAGTTATAATGGTAGGTTGCGATGCTTTCTTAGAATTTTGATGTTGGAATGTTATCTGACTCTTCTTTAACATTTTACTTACCTTGACTTGCCCTGAATTAAAGAGTTCACCTTCGTTAAAGATGATCCAATCTCCTGTGAAGTTTATGTATATGACTCCTCTATTTGGGATAACACCTATGTCTATGATGAATGGGGCAACTTGGTTAGTAAAGACATGATCCTAACTTGTATTCTTGTACAAACAAATGCCCTGCTCATCATGAAATATTGTATCACTTCTGCTGTCTCTTGTTTTCTGTTCCAGCCCGACACAAAATGGCCAGTCATGCTGTACACTGTGAGATTAGAACGATCTTGGCAACCCTATGCACGTGGGTACATATATGGCCAAATTCTACTCATCCTTATTGGGTTCAGTGCCTTCTGGCTACCACCTAGTTGTGGTGAGAGAATGGGACTGTCCATCACTGCCATGCTTGCATCAATTGCTTCAGATATTGTAATTGCCGGCAACTTGCCTCAAGCAAAAGAGCTCACCTGGTTCCAACAATTCAGTATGATGAACTCCATGTTTGTTTTCTTGGCCTTGATTGAAAGTGTTGTGGTGCTGCACTTCTTTTATTCATGGGCTGACAATATGGTTCCGAAGGTAAGAGGATGCCATTTTTTTGTTTGGCTTCATTTTCATTTGATGCCATACTGATGACCATGACCGCGACTCTTTTTGTGCAGTGGTACACCCACATAAAAGAATGGAGAATTCTTCGTAAAGCACAAAGGCGTAGCTCTGAGATGGTTACTGAAGCTGAAGATTCAATCCGCCGAAAGACAGTCAACTTTAAAGAAAATGTGTTCTCGACGAACCCATCAGATGAAAATAGCGATGACAATGATGATGTGGAAAGTGAAGCAGTTGACCAGTTTGTGCAAAACGAACTACCAACACGAAGACCAAGTGCAAAAGAAAGGTCGAGGCAACTATTAGCACGATCTTCACTTGGGGCACTTGGGGTATCTATCAGAATGGATGCAGATGACTTTCTAAATGGAGAAGAGGTAGTGAACAATCTCAAGTGGAAAGAGTATGCATTATTGGTCGATGATGTCAGCCGTTTCTGGTTTCCCTGTATTTACTTCATTTCGTGTGCAATTGTCCTCGCGAAAGCAAAATAAGTTTAAGTTGTTGAATTGCGGCTGTTATTTTGTCTTTGTTCTAACCCTACCTCCTATCATGGGACCTACACTCACAAAAGTACTTCTGCTATTAAAATATCTCAGCCAAAAGAACTGCCAAGACAATAGTATATGTCAAAGGAAAAATGTTCCTCGAGACATCATCCACTCTGGCTGCAATTCGTTTCCACTTTAGATTGTTCTCAAACTCTTCTTCATTAAGAAAATCATCTACATCTCTCATTACAAATGAGGATTCAGCTCTTTCAAACTGGTTTCGCATTCCTAAAGAACCGCGTCTGCCATTCGCATTACGCTGCCCATTATCCTGTGGCTCCACATCACTACCTTCACCTTCATCATCGCTTGCCCCCTCTTGTATCGATCCCAAGTTCATCACAGTTTCCAAGTTCGTCATGGTTTCTTTTGCTCTTGCTGCTGTGCGCTGAACGGTCTTTCTGGATTCAGATAGTAAGTCAGAACTGCGCTTCTGTGCCTTTTTTACTACCCTCCACTGTTTGATCTGTGTGTACCACTGTTGAAAGATGATTAGACATAATGTTAGTGCATTACTTTATTGTGAACAACTGTTAAGCAATCAATAGGTGTCTTACCTTTGGCACGCAATCTTCTGACCTTTTATAAAAGAAGTACAACACCACCACACTCTCAATCAGTGCCAGGAATGTAAAAGTAGAAGTCGTGAAACTAAACTTCTGAAACCAAGTCAACTCCTTTGCCTGCGGTAAATTCCCAGCAATGACAATATCCGACGCAATCGAAGCCAGCATAGAAGTAATGGATAAACCCATTCTCTCACCACAACTAGGTGGTAGCCAAAATGCACTAAAGCCAATAATACTGATCAATACCTGACTGTAGATATATCCACGAGCATAAGGTTGCCATGCTCTTTCTAATGTGACATTGTAAAACATGACCGGCCAACCCTCTTCAAATTGTGGATATATATGAACTTCTGCTGTGATTGGATCATCTCTGACAAATGTAAACTCTGCACAATGCGAATCAATTAGTGAAATGAGCACAATCCAAGGTTAACATCCCAAAACACATCAATAAGCACACACAATACATATCTCACCATTATAACTCTCTCCAGCAGTCTGACTCCCCCCAATACTAAACCCCATCTCATCCTCGCCCCCCTTCACCAACCTAACATACTTTCCACTATAAACCCAACTCCCCAGCTCCATCGTACAACCCAATTCATCAAACGGGAACTTCTCCAACCCTCTATACTTACACGCTGGTCTCAAATGCCCTGGACGACTCCAATACACACTCCCATCATACGAAACACCGGCATACGAATCCTCCAATGATTCCGCTAAACCTTGATCCAAATTCCATAATTCTATGTCTGGAGTCCAAATTTCGGAAGTTTCTCCCCCGGCACCACCAGAAGAGATCCAGAACCATACTTTGGTATGATTGGAATATTCGGATGGGATCCAGGTTAGACGTGGGTCGATCCAGGTTAGTTCGAACCAGACTATTAGGTCTAGGACTGGGTTGATGACGTCTACGGTGTAGACGCGGTGGAAGTTGATTCTCATTTCTACTGGGAGGCCTGTTAGATTTGTATTATTGTTGTTGTTGTTGTTGGCATTGTTATCAGAGGTCCATGCATATTCCCACGGGTAGGAGTTGCGATCATAGGGTGTGTTCCAGACTAGATCGTTGCGGAGGCGGGCGTTGGGGTCTTGGCCTGCCTTGGCTTCGGATATAATTGTGTCTAGTGATTCCGTTTCGTTTTCAGTCGATTGCATTCGTCTTCTAGCTTTACGCGAGATGAGCGGTGGGATGGGCAAGTTGTGCCGTTGGGCGAAGGAGTTGACGGTGTGTGCATCTGTCTCGTGGGATATGTGCGTTGGAAAGGGTTGGCGACGCTGCGGGCGGGTGGCCGTGACATTGGCAGTACTGCTGAAGAGAAGTGAAGCTATGGCTGACAGGGATGACAATGGGCATTGCTTTTGGCTCATGGTTTTGCTGCTGCTGGTGGAGTTCTCTCTGTTGTTTGATGGAATTGGAAGTGACGCTTGTGAAAGGGGTGAGTCCTGTTCTGTAGTAACGTTCTAAAAAGTCAATCTTAGGAAAAATAACGACCGAAGTACGAGCCTTATTTATGCCCGTTGCCCTGGCATTTGTGCCGAACTACCATAACGCCGAAACAATCAACCATGAGACCATCAACCATCACCACAGCCCTCATCTACACCACCATCGGCACCAAAGCCTCATCCTTCACCCTACCATCATCCACAACTTCGGTCATCAAAGCTGCAAACCGCGATATTACACTGCCATCAGTCCGAGGAGGAGGATCATCGTCGTCATCACGTGTCAAATCGTCAACATCCAATAATGATGCGCAACAAGTAAATAATGACAATAATGAACCCAAACAATCAATAACCACGGCAGCATTCAATCTAATCAAAGGATGTGTCGGTGCCGGTGTATTATCCTTGCCTGCGGGTGTTGCTGCCATTGGTGATGTGCCTGCTGCGTAAGTTAGTTATATATATTCTCAACTTTTTGTTGGATATTAACTTTTTTTGCACAAGATACTTCTGTACTTACTCGTGCACATTTTTACATCACAGCATGATACCAGCATGCATCATCTTTTTATCTCTAGGAACCATCTCGGCATACACCTTTCATCTCATTGGACGTCTTATTCAAATCTGCAATACTGAATCTGCATCATCATCGGGTGATGATAGTGAAAGAGTGACGAGTCTGGGTCAATTGTGGGATAGAGAAATTGGCAAATCGACTTCGTATTTAATTACCTTGGTTTGCTTTTTGGTTTGTTATGGGACGTGTTTGGCGTATTCGATTGTTTTGGGGGATACGTTTGGTAGTTTGGTGAATAGTGCCGGAGTTACGGTGAGAGGGTTGGATGGGATTGTTTTATCGCTGATGTCGTATTGATATTCTAATAACTGTCTATGTGTAATTCCGCAGGGAATATTGGCCAACCGTAGAGTAAATGTGGCAGTCATCTCACTCTTTGGGATATATCCATTATGCACACTAAAATCTCTGGCGGCGCTCAAACCAGTCTCAATCATTGGTAATATTGGACTATTAATGACTGCAATTGTCATGACACTACGTGCTTTACCCGGAGGAGCATACTCGACTGCATCTGCTGCATCCAATTATCTATCAACACTGCCTGCGGCGTTACATCCATCTTTTGGCGTTGTGGGACTTCGAAAGCTCAGTTCTACCTTTGTTTTATCCAGCATGGCCGCCACCTCATTTTTAGTTCACATGGCCGCGCCTGAATTCTATCAAACATTAGAAAATCAATCTGTCAAACGATTCGGAATCCTAACCGCTGCTGGTTTTACCAGTGTGGCAATTCTATGTGCCTACATGATGTGTGCTGGATTCTTAACATTTGGTGGTGCATGCAAGGGTATGATATTGAATAATTATTCCACGATGGATCCTGGGGCGACACTGTGTCGTTTTCTAATGGGAGTGTCATTGTTGGGATCGTATGCCTTTATTGGAAATGTGATGAAGAGTGCCTTCTTTCAATTGTGTTACAATGGAAAGGAAGTTAGTGATAGTGTTAGGATGAGAACAACACAAGCATTGGTTGCGTCAATTACTGGCCTTGCATTGGTATTGGAAGATGCTGGTTTTGTCGTCAGTTTGAGTGGGGCAATTTTTGGTTCGGCGTTGATTTATATCATGCCTTCGTTGATGTATCTCAAATCGACCAAGCGTCGTTTGGACGGTGGCGTGTTGACTTCTACTTCAGGATTGAAAATTGAGAGGATTTGGAATCGATTTCTGATTGTACTGGGAGTATTGCTTGCAATTGCTGGTGCTAGAATGACTGTGTTGAATTCATTCTTTCCACATTTGCTATGAGAGAGTTTAGTTCACGATAGAACTAGTTGATCGAGGTATAGAAGAGTTATGGTTTGTACAGATGTTGAATGGATGAGGAGATAAACCGCAAGTTGAGAGAATGCACCATATGGAATGAACATATCTTATGCACAAATGTTTGCAAATGTGAATGTTTATGTGTACTTTGGCTGTTGATACTAAACAGCTTGTTATCATTGGCCTAAACTATCCTAACTCAGATCATTTTCATTTGATGGTATCGTACCTCCGCAGCAACAACTGGCTGCTCCTATGGTGTCTGAAATTTATGGCGCGGGTGAGTTCCAAAAATGACGCTCCGCCCGGCGCTCCGGCCCCTACACATCACACAAAAATCACATAACATCTCTATTGTTGTACCTCCACAAAGATGTCAGCAGCCACCATCCTATCTCAAGCCTACGGCCCCTCCGCCTGCCTCTACACCACAGTCCTCTGCGTCCCCCGCGACGCCACCCCATCCCAACTCCGCAAGGCCTACTACAAAAAAGCCCTGCAGCTGCACCCCGACAAACTCGATCCTAATCTATCTCCCGACCAAAAAGAAGAAGCCAAACTTAAATTCCAGGCCATATCACTAGCCTACACTATTCTATCCGATGAAGAAAAACGAGCTGAATACGATGAAAACGGTGAACTGTACGAAGACGATGACGACATGAACACATCAGGAGTCGACCAATGGACCTCCTACTTCAAAAACATTTTTCCAACAGTAACCACTGCCGATATCGATGCCTTTGAAGTCAAATACAAGTGTTCCGAAGAGGAAGAATCCGACGTATTAAAGTACTATACGCAGTTTAAGGGAGATTTGAATAAAATGATCGAGTGTGTCATGCTCAGTACCGAGGCCGATAAAGAACGATGGGTGAAAGATTATATAATGCCGGCTGTGGAGGCTGGGAACGTCCGTGATTACAGTGACAGATTGAAAAAGACAATGGGGAGTGCGGATAAAAAGACTAAAAAGAGAGGAGTGGGTAAATCCAAGTCCAATTTTGAAGAAGTAGAGGATATGAGCGACAGCGATGATGCGCCGTGTGCAGAAATTGTAGATGATGAAATGGAGGATGTTACAAATAATGACAACAATGCACGAAGGAAGAGCAAAAGCAGTAGTAGTGCAAAGACATCGCCCAAAAAGAAGACTGCAACCAAAAAGGCAGCACCGCCAGCCAAGAAAAATTCACAAGATGATTTAATCGCAGCAATTCGAGGGAAAGCAGTGGCACGACGACAAGAGGGATTTGATTCCATGATGGCTGGATTGGAGCAGAGATATGGAGGTGCTAATAAGAAAAATGGTAAGAAGACAAAATCGCGTCATGAAGATATTGATGATGAAGAGTTTGAAATGATACAGGCCAAGATGATGAAGAATCGAAAGAAGTGAGAGAGATTTATTGAGAGTGTCGTATTGTTGGAAATGTCGGTTGTCTAGATTGGATCCAGATCAAGAATGAGTTCATAAAATGAAAGTAGAGAATAGTATTGTGATCTACCATTAGCCTGTCATGTACACTACAAGCATGCTTCAAGCTGCTACACTCTAGAACTTGTTACAATTTGGTTTAGAACTTTTTTACATGTCTATTAAAGCCCAGCCAAGTCTTCAGGAGATCATACTCTCCGCATGACTCACAATCTTAGCCTCGTGGATAACCACACTTTCACTCAATCTCCCACTCTTAACAACAGCAATCTTATCCATGTCATCCACAACTCTCCTACTTTCTACATCACTAATTTTAGCAAAGCAAGGCTCACCCTCTACAAACTCTCCATCCTGAATTCGTGGTGCGTGAATCTGAGTATTGGACTGAACATTAATGTAAAAGTCTTGTCCTGTGCCAGGCCTTCCAGGAAAGGCTACAGTGTATTCCTCATGAGAGTAGGCGGGGCTATACTCGGGAAATAAAACGGTAGGCACCACTTTCGTGGATTTTGGTCTCTGGGATGGAACAGCCAGTAAGACGTGACCAGCATGAAAACCAAAGGAGGCACCATTCCACGCTCCCATATCTACTTGATCCAAGAATGTATGTACTGCATGAGGCATACCGTCAACAGTATCAATAGAGGCCAATTCAAGCTTGATTACTTGCAAATCTTGGTGGTTTGGAAGCTTCACTGTCAACTCGACAAAGTGTGGTCCTGGACCGTACTTTTGAAGTACCTGTTGAGCACTGGCACTGCGAATGGAATCCACAACATTTTGAAATCGCCCCTCGGCTCGTTGTGCTCTAGCATCCGCATCTGAATTCTTGTCACTTGATTCTTCTCTCAATCTCCTTATATGATCAGTCATTTCATGATTGATCTTCTTCATCTTCTCGTGCGTGCTTTTGTATTGAGAAAGGTTGTGTGAGGCAGTTTTGAGTTCTTGGGTTAGTTTCCCGTGTGATTCTTCCACGTGACGGCGGGCTTGGTGTAGTACTTGGATGTGTTGTTGGAGAGATTCGAGGCGGCTTTGCTGAGTTGAGTAGGTTATGGCTATGGCCAGGAAAAAGAAGATGGTGCCCAGGGGTATTGTGGATGGTTTGAGTGATGAAGTGGTGGTGTCGCTCGGGTTTTGCTTCATGCATCGTCTATGATATGTAGCATCTTGAAGGCTGCTGTCTGCTGAAGCGTTCTCTGGCCTTGAATATCTGCGAACTGGCAAGTTTTCACATAAAGACTTTCGTCGTGAGTAGCTGCCGACTATGATGTGTTTGGGGACGATTATTTGATCTTGGGCGTGATCATTTCCCTCATCTTCGTGTGAGGAGTAACCTCCTTCTATATCGTCACATGTGGATATGGATCCGTTGGTTAAGTTGGGCGTTAAATCGGTGGAACTGACGCTTCGTGCCATGGTTCAGGTGTGTTATTGTTTGTTGCTACTACTGTTTTATGAGGGTGAGGCGATATAATAAAGAGAGATCATGAGAGACAGCCCGCCCCTTCACGTTCGATTCACGCCGGCAAGCTCCTGCCCTCGTGCATTCATCCCACAAAAAGAAGATTTGATATTTGATCGTAAATCCTGATCTCAGACACCCATCTGTAGCCTTGTGAGTGCCGAGTGGTCGGCCGGGCTTGTCTGGGGGCATAATCGGCGGTCTGCCATCGGGTTTTATTACAGCCCAGAATGATCACTAATGCCTTTACTTCTCTCTTGGGCCTTAACGAAACGTTCGGAAGGAGTCACTACTTTGCATGCTCTCACATTTTGCGGAGTTGAACCCGAATGAGGACAAAAATGATCGTGCCAGTCATTCATTCCCACATTGGTGATGGCTGTGAGTGGTGGTTTGAAGAGATGTGAAGTGACCGGGAACACGCACCAAAGCATGGTATGGATGGATTCAGACAGTAGTGCCTTGTGATGGCACTGAAGGTATGATCAGATACGACTAGAATGGGTGGTGGCTGTGGGTGGTGGTTTGAAGATGTGTAGACAATCACACACGCATTCTATCGATGGATTTAGACAGCAATGCCGTGTTATTAGTGACAAATGAATTTACTTTGTCACTGAAGGCATGATCAGATCAAGATCAGATACGATTAGAATAAAGAGATCAGTGTTCTCTTTATCCAGCGTACTATGGTACGTCGCACTCGTCAGCTTTTACCTGATTCGGCATTGCTGTCATAACTCAAAAAGAGAGGCCGACTTCAGGCAGGTGTTGCATCATAAACAACTTCCATCCAATATTCCATCATTTCAAATCATTCATTATCCACATCGATCACAATAAGATGAATCTATCGCGTGCTGCATTGTCTACGGCCATCTTCGGGCATATCTCACTTCTTACTGCAGTACAAGGAGCAAAACCAACTCCTCCCACAGCTCCTACGCCCACACCTCCCACTTCTTCGACTTGTTCGGCTGTAACTAAAACTTGTGGTGCCAATAAACCTTGTAACAATGGACAGTGTTGCAGCCAATGGGGATATTGTGGAACGGGTAATGCGGTAAGTTTGCTCGATGTTTCTAATAAAAGTGTTGAATGATGCAGTTTCTAGAACAGCTTCTGTACTTTCGCTTCCAATAGTATTGCGGGACATGCTGTCAATATGGCTGCCCCACATCTCCAACCACGCCAACTGTGACACCTCCTCCCACAAAGCAACCACCACCACCTACTAACAACCCTCCGTCTACATGCCCAGCTGTAAGCGCGGCCTGTGGTCCAGGTAACCCGTGCTCGGGTGGACTATGTTGCTCAGAGTGGGGATATTGCGGAAGTACAGAGGCATACTGTGGAACTTGTTGCCAGTCAAACTGCTGGGCGCCAACGCCTACGCCACCTACTAACCCACCTCCTACAACCACAACTACTTCAACTTCGTCTGCAAGTCCTCCTACTGGAAGCCCGCCTTCGACTGCAAGTAACGAAGATAGCCGTCTCATTGCCTACCTCGGTAACTGGTGAGAAGACAATGCAGTAACAATGATTTACAAATGACATATCATTGGTCTTAACTTTAATCGCGTGATCTAGGCAAGATTGTCCTACGGTCGATCAAGTCGCTTCCTACACGCATATTGGTAAGCCATACACAAGCTATTTAAATGTCTCTAAACTGCTATCCATTCAAACTCACCCATGGTGCATTACTTATTCTCTGCTGCAGTCATAGCATTTGCCGTTTCATACACATGGGCTCCTGACAGAAACCTATGCAATACGCAGTGCAATATTGCCGACGTCCTTCCGACATGTGGCAATCAGAACCGCCCTGACTTGATTAACGAATGGAGAAACAAGGGTAAAAAGGTCATCCTGTCCTTTGGGGGCGCGGGAATGGGTGGTTCTTGGAGCGGGGATCCCAACAATTGCTGGGACTATTGTTTTGGCAAGGAAGAGGCTCTTTCTACCTCTTTGGTCAACCTTGTTAACAACCATAACTTGGACGGAGTGGATATTGACTATGAGTATTGTTACGATGTGGGTGGGTTGCAAGCTGGTCGCTGCGGCCAAAGGTCAGGTGACTACTCTGATCTCAAGGCTCAGACTTTCTTGGACAGCTTGACTCGCAAGTTGAGGGTAAAGCTCGACGTGTTGCAAGGCACCAATGGATATAACCGTGGACGCTACGAAGTTACTCATGCTCCAATGGACAGCGACATCTCAAGAACTGATAGCAAGTACTATCAAATCCTCAAGGCTCGCAATGCTGACTTGGACTTTCTCATGCCTCAATTCTACAACGGTGTCACTCGGCCTGCGGTCGACCGAGTATATGGAACTGGAGCAGGGTCGATGAGTGCGGTGTCTATCTTTGATATCCTCGCAAATGGTGTGTTTCAAGAAGAACCACATAAGGTAGTGTTTGGGTTCTGTATCTCCGACTGCGGTGGAACTGGAAGCAATGCAAATGCAGATCAAGCCGTCCAAGTACTTTCTGATCTGAAGGCCTATAACCAAGGAGTGTTTGGGTGTAATGGAGGAGCGTTCTTCTGGGTCGCACAGCACGATGTTGGTGGCGCTTGGGGTTCAACGGTGATGGGTGAGGTTAGCAAGACGGCAAGCTGCTCTGCCACCGTGACAAAGTCAACAACAACTACTACCACAGCAACTACTACTGCTACTACTAAATCTTCGGCGACGAGCAAGCCTACAAACGCCCCAACAAGTCTATCTCCTACGGCCAAACCGGTAACCAATGCCCCAGTGACATCGGTGACTACGACGACATCCTCCACTTCTTCGACGACGAGCAAACCTACGGCAAAACCTACACAAGCCCCAACAAGTCTATCCCCAGTATCAGCTCCTCCAAGTACTGCAGCTCCAGCGACTTCAAGACCCACTTCCAGTGGTACTGGAGAACTTTTAGTTTCTACTTCGCCTCGTTGTGGCATTAGTGAGATTGATGCACGTGAAAGATGCCAACAAGAATGTGTCTCTTCCGCCGACTGCCCAAGTGGGCAATGGTGCTGGGGCACTCATCCCAACTACTGTGGCTCCATTAAGCAGAGAGTTTACGCCAATCCAGTACAAAGTACCGTTTGGACAAGATGTGGTACCGACGAAATCTTCGCAAGGACTTTTTGTACTCAAGAATGTACTTGGCAAGGTCAGTGCCCCAGCGGCCAGGATTGCATTTCATTGCATCCCAACTACTGTGGATCACCTTATTATGAAGTTTAGGATGTACGCTTGTTAGCTAGGAATGTAGATTCTTTGTATTTGTAGATTTAACAGATAATCAGTTCACATATCAAACATTTGTCCTCTCATAAAGGTCCTTCTTTACAGTTTTATGACTTCATCTAGCGCGATTATTCCTCAAAAAAAAGCGAGTGCATCCCAAACGCCAGAAAGACTAGTCCACCATAAAATGCAACCGACTTTTCCGATATACGTGCAGCCAGCATTCTTCCCCCAAGAACAGCCATCCCAGTGCAAATACTGTGACCTATACATCCCCCAATAGTTACACCCACCGGATCCTTGGCCGCAGCCAATGCAATTGTAGCAATCTGGCTCCTATCTCCCCATTCTGCCAAAAATGTCATGGTTAATGATTGGATAAAGACTCTTTCCCACGATGAACCACTGTAGCCGCCAGCTGCAGAAAGTCCTGAAGACGAAGGAGCGTGTTTTATCCTCTTATTCCCGCCTCTACGTTGCTTTGCTCCATCACCATTCTTTTCACTAGCCTCTAAACTCTCAACATCCTGCTGTTCCACATCGTCATCCGCCGAACTCGTCTCCTGGGCCATTTTCTTCTTATTCTTTTTGGCCTGTTTCTTATTCATTTCTGCCAATTCTTCTTCCACCTCTTCAAGTTCTTCGGAGACCTTGTCTTCCATTGATCGTGAATCTACGAGAAGTTTAATCCCAAAGTACAGGAAGAGGATGCCACCAAAGATGTGGGTGTATGTGCGTGGGATTAGAGAGGGGAGGACCAGGCCCATCATGGTACTGTTGTGATGAGTAAGATGAAGTTAGCATTTGGGGCATGAAAGCTTCTGTTCAAACACACAAGTCCGATGTTCATGCCGAAACATACATCATTTCCTTCACGGTTCAAAAACAAAGTATTCTAAATGATATCCTCTGCACATTAGCGATTTTCAACGCATATTGTTCAATAAGCAGCAGCAGCAAGCAAGCAAGTAATGCAGGTCAGCAAATTACACACAACCATTCAAACAGTGAACACACCTCAAAATAGTCATAATAATCAAAGCCAAAATGGCCCCACCAAACACAGCCAACCGATCATTCCTCATACTAAGCACAGCCGCAATAAAGAATGTCTTGTCCCCAATCTCCGTGGCAATAATGGCCGAGAAAGATGAAAACAATGCTTTTAGAAAATCCTTCGTCTTTTTGGGATTGTCGAATTTATCACTTTTTTCGTTGGCACTTCCGCCCGAGGAAGAGTCGCCGCCATTTGTAGATTGTTTTCTTTGAGAGGTGAAGGGGTTGGAATCGAGGCCTAGCGGCGGAGCTCCTCCGCCTTTGCTGACAGCCGATCCATCGAGTAGTTTGGAGAAAGCTCCCTCGAGCTCGTTTTGAGTTATGGAGTGATCGTGATTGGTATCTATTGCATCGAAGATTTGTTGGGAGGTGAGTTCGGCGTGGATTTGGAGGGTTAGCAGTAAGGTGGCTAGGAGGAGAAGGAGCCGTTGAGGCGAGGTGAGGGACGCCATGGTTGAGATTGTGTGTTGTGTGACCGAAGTGAAAATTGAAGTCTGTAGGTGAGAGGGGTCTGGCCGTTGTTTGAAGTTGAAGAAGACCTCCCTCCTCCCTCTTCCACTTCCACAACTTGAGCATAGAACTACCGAAGCAATACTAATAATGATAGAAGGCTTGATTGTATGTTGTACCAAAACTGTTGGCTAGAAGCTGTGTATCAAAACTTTCAGCCCTAGCACCATCAAATAGACCCCAGGCCAAACCACAGGCACAGGTTGCCTTCTTCAACTCTCTAGCGCTAAAGAGTATGTCTGTACATGGTCTGTGATTGCAATTGTAATCAATTCTAGTTCAAGACTAAGTATGAAAAATGCTTCTTCTGCATCAAAACTAAAACTTAAACTTAAAATGCTGACGTGCTGGCAGTTTGTTTCAGCTTTCTCCGGCTCATGGCTCTTGGCTCATTTCATAATTTTAATTTGCATTCGGTGTTGGATATTATTTTGTAGGGTATGTATCACTGCTGCTGTTGTGTCTGCTGCTGTAAAGCATGCCTAGTTCTATACCAGCAGAGGCAGAGGGCTTTTCTGGCTAATATTATCCATCAGGTCTCTTGGCTATTGCTCTTGAAGAGAAGCACATTCATCACCTTTGTCTGTCACTGAAGAAGAAATGATATTGCAATTATTGTATGTAAAAATCAAAGAAATTTCCTGAGTCAAGCCTGGCTTCTCAGCAAGCTTGTGAGGCCAGTCTCATGATTGTAGAAAATATGGGTTCTGCAATTTTTTTAATGACATACTCCTAGTATTTAGTATTCATAGAAGCAATAGTATAACCTTGAACTTGCATAATATCTAATACACATTCAAGGTTACTACTACTTAAAGCTACTACTCCCTACTGCTAGCTACTACCAACTACCACAAAAACACCTAATACTACACTTACAAGAACAACTATAATACTACACAACATACAATTCATTTTGTTATCCTGACAGAAGTTGATTACTTCTGTCATTTACAAAATTGCACATCCTTGACTCCCTTAGGCATTGTATTTGCAATACTCCGACTCTGAGGGAGAGAAGGGTGGGTGCAAAAAACAGAAAAGCTTCATCAACATCAGAATGTTGACCAATTCAGTATGTTTTTGCTTGAACCAATTGTTGTTGTAGTTGCAATCACAACAATTGAGCAATGAATGACATGTTTGATGGATCCCAAAACTTTCGTACTCTTCAGGTTTCTGCCTCAGGCACACTACCCAAGAAAAGTACAGGCACCAGTGCCATTTGAAATGATTTTCTCAAACTATATTTATTCCTAACCACAGGAACATAATCATCTTCGCTAGGGACTCTCTTTCTCATATCATTAATGACAATGACAAGCTCAACAGCTGTCAACCAATCAAGGGGCTGTGAGTTTTCGACATGTCTGTCTGTTCCACTAAACTTGGCATGACAAAAATGACCCACAAGTCACATCCAGATGTGTCTCATTTCACCCCAGTTTGATAATATCATCAGTCAATCAGACAGAAGTACCAAATCAAATAAGTTAGGTAAAAAAGTTGTTTTAGTTTCATTATATGCAAGAAATGCCAAGAAAATAGTGTCTTGGACTTGGACAGATTATAAATAGCTTCACTTGAACTGGGAGTTACAAGAAGAAGAAGCAGGAGTGATATTGCAGGTGATTGTTTAGTATCAGTATCAAACATCATGCAGCATGATTGATAATATATCCTGTTAGTCATGGCCTTACAATGATGTATTTGTTCCTTGACATTGACAGATACCATAGAATGATTCACAGTGAGTGTTTTGGTTGTGTCTCATTTCTCTGGCAGCTGCATCAACTCCTGTACCCCTACCGTGTCTTTTGCTTTTACTTTCATGATTA